>OMLM01008980.1:0-33938 GCA_900302695.1 Helostoma temminkii | reverse complement strand
TCCACCATCTTGAGACAAGAATGACACTTTTTCATCTTGAGAATTTTTGTGAACTCATGGCCAGCCTTGCTCTCAAGCCCAAGTCACAGATTTAAGATTCAAGATTTACTCACACACTATAAAATGCTTGTTTTTTTCTTAATACAAACCAATGATATAGGGGTATGTCTTAGTCTAATGAAATTTACTGACTAGAAAATAGGGACATAAGAGCTGGTACTTACTTAAAATATCTTGATTTGAAGGGGCTCATTTTGTATCTGCTGTTAGTTTTAAGTTGCTTAGGTATTTACTCAACACCCTTAGTCTTTAGTGAGCATGTCAAACAACCCTTTAAATTCCCAATGGCATATTGATTCAACTGGAAATGAGAAGTGTTTAACCTTCTTTGGACAACAGTGAATATCGAAAAAAACTCCCACCCTTTGTGCAGGTATCTGGTTGGCAGAACACAGCAGTAATCTTGCCCACCTGCGATACCCCCCCTCCCAGGTGAATAGTTAGGATGAGACAGAGACAAAAAAGGGGACAGGGACAGAAAAGAGAGACAATCACAATCCTTTGCTTTGGTTTGGCCTGGCTCAATCATCCCACCTAGCCTTCTTGTCCAAAGTCATCTGTGAATTTTTTCAGTTTGTCCAGATCTTGTTCGTTAACTGTTGGCTTTGTGTTGGCCAGAGACCTCATCATGTCAGACTGAAAATAGGAAAAAAAATTATTATAGTTCAGTTAAGACTTTTATGAGGATTTACATCAGCATCTAGTTTTTATGCCCTTACCATGCATACTACAGGTTCCAACAGCTTCTCCCCTGGGACATCCATCCACGTCATTTCAATCGCATTGGGATCGCCAGGTGAGCAAGGGGTCAAGAGGTCATCTACAACCATGTTGGGGTCTGCTCTTGATGGCCCCCGTACCTTAATTAAATATCAAAACATAAGAAAGAAACAAATGTGACATTTAGCTATAAAAGATTACATTACATCATAAAACAACCCATGATATCTTAAAAGACATACCCGTTTGAAGTGGGTTGCTGACTGGACCTTTCGAACTGGTTGCATTAGAGCATCTCTGACAATGATACTGATATCCGCTCCAGAGTATCCTTCTGTCTTTTTGCCCAGAGTGATGAAGTCTGAGTCAGTGAGACTATTAGGAGTGGAGCCCAGATGGAGCTTGAACATGAAGGAACGTGCATGCTCTTCAGGCAGTGGGATGTAGATCCTCTTCTCAAATCTGAAGGAACATTATTGGTGTACAGTGAAGACAAGTGAATGGCAACATGCTTACTAACAACTTTGTTTAAGTGATACCCATTACCTTCTTCTGATGGCTGAGTCTAGGGTCCATGGAATGTTTGTTGCTCCAAGTACTAAGACTCCTTCATTGTCATTACCCACACCTGTAAAACAACACATAAAAGGGAAAATGCACTTGGTAAGTAACTACTCATGACGAGTAACTGAAACTAACATGACAGTAACAACAACAAACATTTCCCCCCCTCACCTGTCAAATAGCAAATCTGCTCTGACATCAATTTGGATGGCCAAGCCCAGAATACTGTAAATGTTAGCTGTATTTGAAGCACTGCAGCAGCAATTTTTCCCCTCATGTCATGCTTTAGTTAGTAGAACTTTAATAAAGAGATAGAGAGGCAGTCCATACACCGCTCTGCTATGAAGTAACTCCTATTCAAACCAGAAGAGGAGCTAACATGGCACATTAAGGTCAATCTGAGGCCCATGCTTACACATGTAATGTTTAGCTTGTCAGATCCACTGAGAGCAGTTTTTTTTCCTTTCTTTTTTTTTTTTTTTTTATTGTCTGCACAAAAGAAAGGAAAGACGCCTCAAGAAGGACAAAAGAGAGGAAAAGGGGCAGAACAGCAGGTCTGGAGAAAGGAGGTATTATCGCTACAGCTATCTGGCTCTTCAAGTGTCAAAAGCTTCGTGTAAATCAACACAGGACACGCTAGACATGAATAACCCAAACTATAATGATCCTAAGTTCATTGTAAGGCATTTCTCCAATAAATACATATAGGTGTGGTGTTACACACTCGTGGGGACATGCAGAGCAGCACTGCTGCTGAAATAAATCCCATGGGAAACACTGGAAAAGTTTTTGATTTTGCACGGCCATGTAGTTGATATTCTTGCCACATACATGCCTCTTAACTCATTTTTATTTGTTGTCCTGTCATCATGTTATAAATGTATATCAAGTTCTAAAGGAATATGTATTTTTTTTTAAACCATAATCCTTTCCCCCTTACAAACCTATTATGATGTTTTCGCAGCAGGTGGGGAAAACTTGCCCACGAGAGTCTTATTTGGCTTACCCTGCATCTGAACCAGGAACTCAGTCTTAATTCGTCGTGCAGCCTCACTCTCATTTTCACTTCTTGAACCACACAGGGAGTCAATCTCATCGATGAAGATGATGGAAGGCTTGTGCTCTCTAGCAAGGCTAAAAAGGTTCTTCACCAACCTAGGAAGCAAAGGAGAAGCTTTTACGAAATGAAATAAGAGTACTGTGTTGGCTGCAGCATATTTATATGCTTAATCTGTGCTTCTATGGATTGCTGCCAACAATGACTCACTTTTCACTCTCTCCCAGCCACTTGGAAACTAGGTCAGACGAGGAGATGGAGAAGAACGTTGAGTTGTTGGCTTCTGTGGCAACAGCTTTAGCCAGATAGGACTTTCCTGTACCAGGAGGTCCAAAGAGCAAGATTCCCCTCCATGGAGTTCTCTTTCCTGTCAGTCAAGAGTAGAGGTAATTTACTTTTAGCTGTGGTGATAATACCTTCTCTCTTGTAAATGACTGTCTCCAAAACACCATTATTGACACTCTGATACAACTATTCTATATAATATAGATGTACCTTTCTACCATTCAAGAGCAAAGTAGTAAGACAGCCTTCATGCTGACTATTTTACTACCTGTGAAAAGGTGGGGGAATTTGATTGGAAGAATAACAGCTTCTTTCAGTGCCTCCTTGGCTCCCTCTAAACCAGCAACATCATTCCATTTGATGTTTGGTTTCTCCATGACAATTGCACCTGAAGAAAATAACACATTACTGAAGAACCTAAATGATGCCTCACTCACAACTGAGTGTCGATTTAAAAATGTTACAGGCCTACAGAAGGCATCATAGTCCCCTAAAACAATATAACAAACCTGAGAGTTGATTTTGGAACTTCTTTTTCTCTGGATCATCGCCTTCATCACTTTCATTCCTGAACACACAAACATAAGTTATTTTTTTTAAATTACCACAATTTAATTTTATTTTATCAGGAAAAAAATTAATTATATTCCCATTTATATTAATGGAAAACTGATGTTCCATCCAGATATGAATGGCACCACGTGGACTCTGCCCCACCCATAAACACACCCTTTGTCATCTGACTGTGACTCTTTGACTGGCTTAGCAGGAGGAGCTTTCTCTTTCTTCTTTAGATATTCCTTCAACTTCTCTGCTCTGTCCAGGTATTCAGCACATTTTGCCCGGATGCTCTGTTTTGCTTTTTCACCCTGGGCTTCATCTGTCAGGAATAAGCACAAAAGAATTATTTATTTATCTTCATATCACTTTGTATTCTTGTATACTATCACAAATTTTATGACAGTGTACAGACTGGCTTGCATGCTATATTGCATGAAGCACTAGTATGCTATATAAACAAATACCAATAATACAATTTCTTACATTTCACCACATGAAGGAAGTACTGAACAGCTGCTTGGTAGAGACGCAGAGCCTCCTCATAGTTCTGGGCTTTATCCTCCTGAGCTGCCTTGCTGGCAAGATCAATAGCTTTCTAAAACAACATAGAGACAAAAAACAATTAGTTCACACTGGAAGTATTGCTATTATTAGAAAAAGATGATGTCTGAATGTTGAAAGCACTGAATTGGGAAACACCTGTCAGGTAATGAAAACATCCAGAATTTGACAAATATAAGTAAAGTAACCTTACAGAACTAAACTGAACAATTTACAGGACACATACCACATTGCTATTGGCATCTCTGTAGCCGTCATTTAATATATACAAGGAGCAGGATCACCGTCAACACCTGTGCTCTGTGACGACACCATACACCGAGGTAGGGGTGTCTGAACCTAGCGTTAACTTAGAGCACTTTGTTTCACTTCCTTTTAATTACCGTAGGGTAACTAACGCAATTCGTTCTTTTATCACACATACACACATATGCAGTTAGGAGTTTTCTTTTATTGGAAGGAGGCGGAGGCCAAATAAATTAGCTAGCAACTTCAATCTCATTAGCCGTCCTGTTAGTCAACAAAAGCTAGTGATACTATTTTACGGTAGCGTTAACGCTAAATTTAACAACTGTACGCACTATATTATAGGAAAACATTAACTTCCTGTTGCATACTGGTCACAATATCAGCTTTCTGTGTTTTGTGTCTTTCTGTCTTTGTTGTTCAGTTAACTTGGCTGCTAAATTCACGCCTAGCTTAGCTAAGCACATTAGCCAACCATGCTAATTAGCAGCTACCTCAAACGTTGCGCTAATTTACACTGTCGAAAACATCTATTCTGAGCAGTAACTAACAAAACTGGGGCAGGCTTTCGATTTTCAACAAATACGGTGCTGTCTTCGGTTTGGACTTACAAATTAACAACTTTGTTAGCTTAGTTAGGCGTTTTAGCCAGCTCCGGGCTTGACTTCAACTTACCTGTAAATTGTTGTTGGTAGCCATAAGGGCCGATCGCTTGTCGAATAGTCGAAATAAATATAACACCACCGCGAGCAGACGGTTTATGTGCTATCTGCTTACCAATTTATCGCTGTAAATAGACTGTTGACTAAATATTCGAGGCTTGTTTTCGTTTCTTAGGTCGCTCCCGAGACAGATCGAGGAGGAAACTTCCGTATTGAACAGCCGATACTCGCGTGTACGGAATGCGATGACGTCAAGACGTAGCCTCGTCACTGCCTTAAGCCGTTTAAGTTGTTGGTTGTGTTTCAAAACTAAGATGTAAAACATTGTGCCGCCTCTGTGTGACACATTTTATTACCAGAGCTATTTTGGGATTCTTATGTTTCCTAGCTGCAGTTCATATAGTTTCATGTGGAGCTTTTGGTTAGAGGTTTGTCCACAGCCCACAAACCCTCACTGGCTTTCCAAAATGAAACCCTACCAGACAATGAATAAAAGTGTTTTTTTTGTACATTAATTCATTCATCACAAACAGTCTGTCTATCGTGTATCAGGCATTTAACTAAACTGTTTTAGCAGCAGTAAGTCAATTTGTGACGCTGTTGCCACTTTATCGCCATTGAGAATTATGTCTACAGTTATAAAACAAATATCAAAAATTTTCAAGAACCTCTTTATTCACTATGTAGTCCTGTAGTTCTTCCACTCTGTCCAGGTACTGTTTACATTTATCTCTGATCTTCTGGTTGCCATCTTTACCCTGCGGTTCACCTGATGGGAAGCAGAATGTTCATTAAATATAATTTTGTATGTTTTTATACACCATCTGTGGTAGGAAGTGAAGGAATGGCTACACAGTAGCTGAGTAATTTCACTTATAGATGTTAGCTGGTCCAGCGGGGAAGTTACAGTGTTAGGATGATGTAGACTGCTCAGTTATAGTTTGTGTGGTGACGTACGTTTTATAATGTGCAAAAAGTACTTGACAGCATGTTGATAGGAGCGGATGGCCTCCTCATAGTTCCCCTCCTGGTCCTCCTGTGAGGCCTTTTGTGCTATGGCGATAGCTTTCTGAAACAACAGGGAATAAATATTTCAAACATAATCAGACCTTTTGTTTCAATGGAATCACCACATTATGTAGAGTCTGGGTGAGTTCACGTCATCTCAGTGTGCATAAATCTAGTCAAAACAAACAATACTTCACTATGGATCCTATCAGTATTGACTCTTTATAGGGTCTATATTAATTAAGTAATAAATGATTAATTGTATTTGAAATATTTCCTTGAAAATCTCTGATGTGGCCACAGGATTTTAATGTGCAAATGTATAAATATTGACTGTGTTTAACACTTTCCTTCAGTTATACAGTAGTTTGGAATATTATAACAAAATAAGATTAATCTGTGAACTTAGCATCTGCCTTAACATACCGACTACTCTCCAGTAGAAAGTTACCTATTCATTTTAGAAGAACCTCCATGCACCGTCAACTTGATCTAATACTCCTGTACCCTAATCCCCCATCCACCTGCTATTTAGCCATTAAAAAACAAGAATCATTACATGAACACTCAGGTGACAGACAGAACCTTAAAATTATCCACAGTCCATATTTAAAACAGAAACTGAACAATCAGTTCACAGCCGCACTGAAACTGTGGACATGATGTAAATCACCGTTTTGGTAATGATGGATTACAGCCAGCTCTTGCAGAACAGAAATACTGACACAGAAACCCCTGTACATAGTTTAACAAAGCACAAGAAATCATTTTAAGTAAACATGCAAAACCTTTAAAAACACTTTGTCAAAATGAAACCGTCAGATCAGCTACACTCGCGTTTGTTCCAGTGAGTTACTACACTTGTTACATTCTGCTCAGTAAACAAACTTTCTAAGAGAAGTTTTCCATCCTACCTGTAGGTTTGTTGGCTCCATGTGGAGTCCTGTGACAATTACAAAAACTCAACACATTCAATCCGTGATCTCCGCAGGGCTCGTTTCGTTTAACCCAGTTCTAGAGTCACTGGACAACAAGTTCCTGTTTGCCTATCACACCCTCAGCTCTGACATGCGTTCAACAAAGTAGTTTGCCCAGTAAAGGAATGAGACTGCTCAGGCGCAGAAACCCTCCTGCCAGTGAGTCACAGCGCTCGATTGTGGTTGTGCGAGTTACCAAGACATCAGGATGCCGAGTCATTGTTGTAATAGACAAATATAAACAACAACTTCCAAATGGAGTTAGTCCAACTTTACGCGAGAAAGAGACGCACAAATTAGAAAAGCGTAACTCTTACAAAACTCCAAATGACATGACCCACAGGATTCGAGACTTCAGTGTGCGTATGCGCAAAACAGCAACACATCTGTGACAGATCTTTTCCAAAGCGCGACAAGAAAGTCAACTTCAGTACAGCGTCACGGCGACTGTCTGCTCCACTAGAGGTCGCACTAAGATCAGCGTAAAAACATTTAAACCCTGTTCTCCCACTGGTGGAGGACGCCTCTGCTTTGGGGCTCTGTGATTTTACAGACATAGGTCTTCATATCAAAACTCCATCTAGTGACAATATGCAGAAATAATAAAATAGTGTTTATTAATTAAACTGTAAAATATATTTCTTTAGAAGAGTGAGTAGTCGCACGTTTTATTTTGTGTTTTACATTAAACCCATGTTTAGAAGTAAACTCAGTCACATGGAGTTCAAAAGAAATGAAATCTGCGGTGCAATATGTGGCTTTATAACTAACCCTCTTATATGAAGGTTAAAGAATTACTGGGGTACAAACAAAGTGTGCGCATAAAAGATATTTTACGTCATGTAGCTCATAACCTATCAGTTATGATCGGAGACCTTTGGCCCCGCTTTGGGGATTAGCGTCGTACCTAAACCACAGACAGCCTACCTCGAGCTCTGACACCTGATAGTACCCTTGTGGCGCACAGTTTGTTTGGGAAGGCGAAAAGCTTGCGCTGTTAGTTTGGAAACATGCGCCTGAAAGAAAGCACGCCTTCTGCAGTGGAGGATTATCGTAAAACTTTAACGTAAGCGGACGCGCAAAACCGTGCGAAAGACTCTGCGCGTTGCAGTTTGGCGCACGTCATGGAGACCTATAGATGACAATTCCTGCACGCTGCGGGCTGCTTTCAGCATCTACTGGGATCTTTATTGTGGAACATGGCGAGAGGGATTAAAGGAGCTCATCTCCTCGCTGTATTTTTTACTTTGGCGATTTCTTTTTATAAGGACGCAGAGGGACAAGGAACTTTTAATGACTTAACAGGTTTTAGTTTGAACCCGCCGTATTTCAACCTCGCTGAGGGGTCTACAATCTCTGCCACAGCAACCTGCGGTCAGGATGAGGCAGGGACTCCGAGAAATGATTTATACTGTAAGCTCGTTGGTGGACCGACCACCGGACTTCCCTCTCAAAATATACAGGTATGATCATAAAGTGGGCGCCTGATGCGATCTCACTACAACTTGTCGTCCGGTCCAAAAACTAGAAAGTCAACATACAGCATAAAGTACAAACAGCAAGCAGGAAGTAATATTGAATAGAAAGTCGTTTAGTTGTTTTCCATTAAAATGCACTTTAATCTGCGCCTTTTGTAAAAGGTGCACCACCTCACAAAGTTGTACAACAGCCAGAAACCATTGTTTTGTAGCTGAGTAGTTTTTATAAAGGAAACACTTTTTCTGCAGTAGTGGATTTTCTGTCTTCCTGAGAGTCCAGACATTAATGGATTATCTTAATGGTTATGGTAATGGTAATATTTCATATTTTAGAAGTGGTTTAGTTATTTCCCATATAAAACATAAATGTAGTTTGCTGTACTTATTTGGGTGTGTGTGTTTCTGAATACAAAACAAACTCACTCTATGTAGGGTCAGTTCTGTGATTATTGCAACTCCGTTGACCCAAACAAAGCCCACCTGGTGACCAACGCCATCGATGGGACTGAGCGGTGGTGGCAGAGCCCTCCTCTCTCCAGGGGACTGGTCTACAACGAGGTGAACATTACCCTGGACCTTGGACAGGTGAGATTACATACCTTATGCTACTGTGAACAGCTGTTTACTTGCTGTGACCTGCTGTGTTAATAATGATTGCTCTGTGGTGACAGTAAAATACATACCTGGATCTACCAGGGCCAAAAGGAGGAATGTGTTTTGTGTCTTTGCACTTGTCCTGCTGTTGTGAGATAAATTATTTTCATTTGTGTG
The DNA here is from genome assembly GCA_900302695.1 of Helostoma temminkii. Lineage (NCBI taxonomy): Eukaryota > Metazoa > Chordata > Actinopteri > Anabantiformes > Helostomatidae > Helostoma > Helostoma temminkii. The sequence continues at coordinate 24,988 of OMLM01008980.1, read as the reverse complement.
AGGTGGCACTGGTATGAAATTGGAAATTGCAGCACCTCATAGTCTCCTGCTTTTAATTTTGGATGTGCTCAAATTGGTTTGAGTGATGACTTTTCATTTGTCCATATGAAATGTTCTGCAGCTGGATTGCCAGGAATATGATTGTGAATATGCTGCCATAATGACCTGTGCCGCTCACAGGAGCTTGGCCTAAGGCCCAAACTGCATCTCAGGCTTAATTATCCACTGTGAGGAAAGAGAGGAATTCAGTTTTAGGATTAGGGAGTTCTTGGAAGCTTTGTCTGAGTAAAAATCAGATTGAAGTAATATCTGATACACACGTCATATCTGTGGCTCCCAGTGGGCACTGTGTCAGACAATGGGTGTTAGCTTTTCAATCTCTGTTTTTAGACAGACTGAGCTGAGCAAGGATTGTACATGGCTAAATATAGCCCATGCTTACAAGCGAATGGATACATGCAGGGCTTTTAGGGATGTCTGACTCTAATACGTGGTAATGCTCAGTTTATGTGGGAGTGGGGAAAGCAGCATTATTGTATTATGGTGTGCTAAAAAGAGCGTGGCTGTGACTACCACCCACACAACACCCTGCTCTGCCTTAATGCAACACCTCAACCAAACACACACACCTGTCACACACATTTTTCTTTTAATGGCATCTGATGCAACCACTGAGACTGTCAACAGTGCTCACCTGCCACTGTTACATTTTAAGCCATACATTATTTTAGCTCTCGGTTCTTCTAAAAGAAATGAGAAGAAAAAACAGTCTGAAAAGAAAAACCCTGTTATGTGGCATGCATAATTATCATTTACTAATGGGAACATTATCACTTGGCAGCTTATTAATTGCTTGTGTATAAAATAAGCAAACTCATCATTCTTAGTTACTGCCAAAAGACAATAGACTGTGCAAGCACTGCTCTATAAATAGAAAAAACAACACAGTGAGTAAAGGCTGATACAATATGCTGCTTATATCTGCATTTATTAAGATTTGGGTGTGAAAGTGGGGTTTCTTAAATGTCTTCATGAGTTGAATTAAGTGATTTACTTGTCTGCCTGGGTGCTTTATTGATCTCCTCCACCCTTGAAATGCAAATACAAGGCAGAGGTGTCAAGTTGTTTGACTGTTCCATGTGAAGTGTTGATGGCTTTCTTTCTTTCTTTCTTTCTTTGTTTTTGAAATCCTCGGGATAAATGATGTGTTCAATGAAATGTGGGCTAGACTCAGCTGAATAGGTTTTGCGGTTTCTTTTAAGACCAACACAGGTGGCCATCCTAATGTCGTCTCTATAGCTCTCTGTAGATGTGTTAGATAGTGGCGCAGTTGATGTTGAGTTAAAATGATGAAGTTCAAAGAGAGGGCATCTTTCTTGACAGAGCTTTTTCCGCTTTTTCCGATTCAAAGAAAATAGTTTGAAACAAGGTGGGCCAAGTTTAAAGCTGGGCTAATCTGATTGAAAATAAACTTAGCAAGTCTTCAGACACATTACACCAGCATGCTAGCACCTTGGCTCTATGGATAATATATTCATGGTAATATGGTAATATTGATCCACCACTTTGGTGCAGACTGAAATATCTAAAAATACAATACAGATATGCATTGCCCCCAGACAATGAACCCTGCTGACACTTGTGATCCCCTGACTCAAAGTAGTCAAGATGGCCGAGCAGCTTAAGGCCACCGTTCAGGTTGCAATCTCCCCTGGAGGCGTGGGCTTGAATCCTACATCTGAAAAATCATTTATAGTGGGATTATTCAGTTTCTTCATGTAACTTTTCATTACAGATCAAAAGTTTAATTTGTCCAGCACTTTGGTTTTTGTAAAAAAAGAATTATTGACATTCCCATTAGCCACTATTTTATATTAAATTACACATGTTAACCCTATAAACTGCAGAAATTTCATAACTTAGATGTGCCTTTCATGAACCCATCTAAAAGCTTAGTGCTTTCTGATATTTTATCACTTTCCAAACTCAAAAATCTCTTCTGAAAAAGCCCATGTCTCAGATAAGCCAATTCAAGCAGGGCAATTGCATTTTCTAATTTCCTGGCTTTGACCTATGACAAAATCCTAACTTCAATGAGGATATGACCTCAGGGGTCTTCAGTTACCTGCTGTGTGACAGATAAAAGTTGTAATTGGCTTAAATTATATTTGATGTGTATTTTATGTTATGAGTAATTGGCCTCAAATTTGACTGACATCTTAATTGATTTTCACTATTATAGCCTTTATATTGAGAATGTCATCATCATAAATCATTAGAGTTGATCTATTTCCACTTTGTGTAGAAAAATGCATTCATGTGTCAGGGACCATTAACTCATTTCTTGTCCCTCCCAATTTAAATTTACGCCACATTTGTCTCCACCAAAATAGTGGCTACTTTTATGGCAGTGCTTGCCCTTGTTAAACTATTTACAGTAGGCAAGCTATTGTTCTGGTAAACATTTACACCACGTATCAAGACTGCCAGTCACTCCTTTTTTCTGGGGAATGTATTTTAGGAGCCCTGACCACATGTGCTGATCTGCCTGAGTGAGCTCAGAGTAGACCATGTGAGGCAAGCATACCAGGGCTTACTGTTGTCTGTCTCCCATCTGATGAGACTGGGCTGCTTCTGATTGGTGGGTGTCAGGTATTGAAAGAACATCATACATTATTAGTTTAAATTCAGTTTTGATTCGTTTCTGGGTGGAGTTTCTAGATGTTCAAGGGACTGAAATGGCATTTTTCCGTAAAGGCTAAAGGTGTAAATTATTTCTGTTATTTCGGTGACAGGTGTTTACTGTGTTGGTGGAGCTTTGCGCAGCGGTTTTGTGGCTTTAAATTGGCTCTGATTGCAGAATATCTTGTTGTTTATCTATGATTTATGGGTCAGTTTGCTCATCAGGGTATGATATATAGTTAGCCTGGGTATACAGTACATGGTTTCCATTTTGTGGTGAATATCAGCAAGTCAAACCCCAGGGCTTTTAATGCTAACGTAAGAAGAGAGAAATGATCTGGTTCGGGTTAGTGCAGTGATTTTGGCTCTATTCACAGTTTTGAAATCATCAGGAGACAAAGCTTCCAAGAACTCAGTTTTAGAAACATTCCCCTGGAACCTAATCCCCCCTCTCTCAGGGGTCCACCTCCCACCAAAGTTGGTTTGAATGTTTTATTTGCAGCCATCGCCCCCTTTTGTGTTAGAGTCCTGCTAGGCAGTATTGTGTGACATCTATTCTGTGCTCTCAAACTCTCACAAAGATTTGGCTCATTTTGAACCTTGCTGAAAGTGACCTTGGCTTACTAATTTCGCTGAATAAATGGGGAGGTGGTGTAATTTGGTGTTAAGAAAGTAATTACACAGAAATCACACACAAACACATGGCATTCCACATTTACTGATTAGACATTCAGATACAGCCAAGCATGATGCTTGCATGCATGCATGCATGGATGATCTTGTGGGTACAAATTCACTGTGGATGGCTGCACTGCATCCATCAATCATGTAGTTCACTGCTGTTGCAAATCCACTTGTACTTGCATATGCAATGATCAGCCAGAGCATTAATGTTAGCCATGACCAACAAGTGCCAGAACACACTGGGCATTGCAGCTTGCTGCATGTAGGGTGCATGGCTGGAGACTGACGAGAGTACTGGCACTGACACCTGTCCACCACAACATTAAAGCCACCTGTTGGTTTCATTGTTATGACAAATCAGTGTACATGCATATGCTCGGTGATATAGATTTGCTCATACATGCAGCAGCTACAGTCTGCTTTTAGATAGACGACTGGACTGACTATGAACAGGCTATGCTGACCATGGAGGTGATGTAAGTGCCTGTCTTTAGCTGGGATGCCTGAGGCGCCAGCCCAGTCCAGCAGATATTTACTACTCCACTAGCTGCCACCTTGTTCTAGTTAGCAGCAGCAGCCTGGCTACATCAGGGGTGACTGCTAGACTGTAGTTTCTCCTAAATCTGGAGCACCAATGTGGAAAAGCTTGTGGGGGTGATCTATGTGTGATCTATTCACCTTTTTAAGGCCTGTCATCTATTCATATATCAAATGCTAAGCAGTGGTCACAGGTTTACTGACGTAGGCATTGATGCAATGGGATGAGAGTTTTCCTAGACCCATTGGGAGTGTGTTTCATGAATAGGAGAGCATCAATCAGCCTTTTCAATGGATCACATTGGTAAAGATTGGAACAAGCACTGCATCAGTGTAGTATTACAATATTACAACAATGAATATTGTACTATATTGGTGTAAGTAGAGTATTGATGTTGTTTTGTACTGAAATTCTGAGATATTTGAATTTCTTTATCTTGACTTACAGATTGATTCAGAGTTAAAAATCTAACTCAGTTATAAATTCCATTTAGGCAATATAAATTGACTAATTAAAAAATCCATGCATCTCTTCAAACACTGTATGTCATCTTTGTAATGGTTGAATATTAACATTTTATAAATATACTACAATGCACTGTCAGTGTGCTTACACTGACAGTTTTTTCTTGAACATTATCCTTTTCCAATAAGAGCATTGGAACTTATTTTTTTGTTAGATTTGTTATTAAGAAAAGTTCTATGAAAAATCAATTTTGGATTCATGACGTTTTTAAACTGCAGATTTTCATATACCTTCCTTTATATATTAATGAATCCCATTGTCCTTGTAAGTTGAAAACATATTTTAGTTGTTGCTGTGCACAAAATGAACAGCAAACAAACCTCAGATTTATTAGAGTCAGTGGTGCATATAAAACATATCAAAAAGAAAATTTTTTTGAATCTTTGTGAAAACTGTAAGTATGGATGAGGCCCATTGCTAACAGGTTGAAACATGCATATACTGTAGTGTAGGTTTACTACTACATCAGTTCTTTGTTGATTTGATATTACAAATTTTGTCATGGAGACAGAAAAGTACACCATACTACCCTCTCCCCAACCACCGCCCACCTGTTGCAAACAGACAAACAGTTGTACAGTGCATTGTTTCAAACTGGAGGACAACTGTTATGCCCAACTGAGCTGCAGTGTGTCTGTCTAGCAAGGTTGATTCACTCCAACAGAAGGTGATGCCTCTGTTCCTTTGACTTACATTCTTCTGTTGTCACATCAGACACTCAGGAGCTCACTCAGATGGCTTCTGTCTCTCAGGGCTTTGATCTCCCTGTAGTTTTGACTCTGCGGTGACCTTTGGTTGGAATTTGGGATTATTGACTGCTTCTTGACTGCACATGCTGAAACTGTTCTTATTGATGTAAGATTGCTAGATTACATCCCAGGCCTATTTAAGATATTAGATTAGTTATATCCTCTGCCTGCACATTTCGTCTCCATGATACAGCATACCTGCTATTGACCCATAGTATAAAATTCTTGGATTATAAAATGATGATACAATATAGTTTATGATTGACAAGGCTGTGGGAAATTCCTAACAGTTCATTTTACAGTACACCTCATTAGATTAAGACAAAGAGATTATAATGGTAGAGGTCCACGTGGCGGGCGCAGAAATGAGAGAAACTGGCGAAGGGTCACGCAATCAAGTCTTTTTTAAGGTCTTTTTTTTGGTGAGTGTGAAACACTGGTCTGTGTCTCCATTACACAAAGTGCAGGCATGTGTGAAGTATGGGCAGAACTTCTGTGTCGAGACAGTTCACACTTAAGGGTGCACATTTATCACGCCTGAGCAGTCACACGCACAAACCAGGAATTAACTGTCAAGGGTAAATGATCTAGACTTAGTAGTATCAGTAGTATTAGCACACAAACACTCTTTAAGCATGAATTGTTAAAGGTTAACAGATTTAGAAACTTCATGACTGTGAGTCTGTCAAAATAAATTCACATGTAATGAGAAAGATAAAATGTTAATATGCTATTGCTAAAATGGTGTTTGGTCATTAGGGACGTGTTTGGCTCTGTTGCCCTGTTGTGCTAATTAGAAGGCTGGAGGAAATCTGGATACTTTATACCTTGTATATGTGACACTATGATAAGGGGTCAAGGTTAGGAATCTGAGAAGGGTAAAGATGGTAAGTGTCAAACAGTCTAGACCTGTCAGAGCTCAACCCCTGACCTTTTTGACACCCTCTCACAGCCTCCAACACTAAACCTACTCCTGGCATGATGTGTTTAAAGCCTGAGGCTGCTGCTGTAGGGAGAGGCAGAAGATGGCTATGCTCAAGTGTTTTTGCCACAAGCTTGTCAATCTGTTTCATGTCTTTCTACAACAATGGAATCCTCTGCTGCAGTGCTTAGCATGCCATCACAATAGTTCATGCTCCTCTCCAAACAATACTTAGATCCTGGACATATTTCAAGAGTGTGTGTTTAGACTGGCACTGCATAGTTAGGCAGACAGTCCTAAAATTAGGCAAAGCTGTGCCAGGAGAGGCCTTGTATTGGACCAAGATTGTCCTGTGTGTTTCTGACTGGGTTTGTTTCTTAGTTAGTTACTGGCATCAAGTCAGGATTAGATACAATAGCTGCATCACTACATTTAGACTTTATCACTTGGTTGCATGAGGTTTGTGCTACTCTCTAGTTCACTGAATTTATACTTTTTTTTCACAGAAGTGAGACAAAATACGTAGTAATTAATTAACAATTCTCCTACCAGACAATAGCCTTACACTGACTGACTGAAACACTGAATAATATGGGTGTTTACTTGAACTGAACATCAGTTTAGTGCTCGCCAAAATGTTTATTAAGCTTGGCTTCAGATGCCTTTGTCATTCTTAGTTAATTGTACTTTCACCAGTACTTTTACCCAACTCTATTTATCGGTTCACTAGGTCTCAACTTGTACCCAATTACCCATTCTGAAAATAATGTGTGCCAGGACACGTCAAATGCGTCCTCTGTCCAGCCTCCTTAGTTAATGTTGCAGATTTATTTTTCACATTTGGCAAAACTGAACAAATGGTAAACTAACCTAAATGTATCTCTACTCAAAGCACAGAGAACACAGATTCTAGTGTCTGGTTGTAACAGAATCAGAACATTTTTTTATGGATGATAAATAACACTGTTATTCTTGAAAAAAAAGAGCATCTCTTGTAGTTGCCATCTTTTACTGTATCCATGACAAGCACAGCACACGATTTTCACTGCTGTCCACTGTTTTGACAATGACAAGTTCCTGAAAGCAGTGGCATGCCCTGCTTTGGGGGCGTTAGGAGGGAAGGGGAATGGCGCTATGTTTGGAATTTGAGATGGGTCCACATGCCAGCCAGCACGTCTCTAGCCACCAGCACCCTTTTTACCCACTACCCTATCTCACCCTCCCACCTCCCCCCATAACGTCACTGCATCCCGTGTGAATCAAACCTCTTCCTGGTCCTCAGCAGAGCCAGCATATTGATAGTAGACAGTGCCACTGCTAAATCTTTGCTTCTGTTTTTAGTAGGCTGTCAGCCCAAATCTTGTTTATGTGTGCCATTTTCGTATCCTGTTGCATGAAAGCGGAAGTGCTCTCTGATTAATTTCAAGACACACCCCATTAAAGTAAGGGCCAGAAGGAGGTATTATTTACTTAACAGACTGGCTTTTGCTCAGTGGCTACAGTGATTACAAGACAGCCTTTTCAAAGACTGTTCCTGATTTGCAACCTAATGTTGTTTTGTTATAATTTTTTGTTGAATGTTTTTAGTGAAAAATGGCCATCCCCAACTGACCTCTGAACTCTCTCACAATCCATCAACTCAAGAGCTACTTGAAATGCAGACCTCTACTTTTTAGGGTTGTGGGGAAGATTCCCTCACGATAATTGTGGATCTTTCTTGACAGAGTCCATGCCTCCGCACCAGAGTCGTTACCATGCGTTACTTTGCTTTGAAATGTTAACACAGCTCCCTGCCTCATGCAAGGAGTTATGGAAACCTGAATGTTTCAAATGCCTTTTGGGGTTTTCGTCAAGGTGCTGAGGGATGCTAGACGAGTGCGGGCCTGCCCTCATCCCTCTCAAAGAGAAGACTATAGAAATGTATTTTATTGAAATAGCACACATTGTTTGAGCACGTGTTCCTCTCAAAACCTTAGTCCAGTGGCATGGTCCCTTAAGTTTGGCAAACATGCCTACAGTATTGTGTTAATGAAATATGATACATGTTGCTTTAGGATCCATGTCATCACTGAAATTGCATGAAGAAAGTGTTACAAAAAAACAGCATAGTAGGAGTAGCATCGTCAGGTGTAGGCGAGGTTTTTTGTTCACACTGCAGGTGTCACGTGCAGGTTTGTGTTATCGGGTTTAAATTTCAAGCCGTGCCAAATCTGTGCCAGACTATAACAAAGACAGCTTTGAGTATCACTAATTATCTTTTCATTGCACAGTGTTCAATCAAGCTGAGGCCATATGATTTTAAGGTTTGATGAGGATGTTGATGAAATGCATAATAAATGTACTGCTCTGAGTGTCAGAAAGCTCCTGACAGAAAGCTCAGTGTTGGCAGAAACAATGTTTGGCATCATTTTCTGTCCTTGTATGGCCTGTATTTTCAGATGAAAGCTGGAGATAGAGGGTTCAGATAATAGACATGGATCATGTGGGCCTAACTGAAGTCTTTTCATTAAGTCCACTGCACCTTCACCACTTTTATTGCAGATGTTGTTGAAATGTTTGTACTATGTTAAGCTCCAAGAATAAAAAAGCACAAAACAGAAAGCCTTGACCTTGAATTGGTGTAATGGCCATTAAAGCCCTTATCTCTGTGATGATCATTTGCAGTCAGTACAGCCAAGCTAAAGTTATGTCCAAGCTCTCACAACAAAGGAAATAAGAGTATTGTCAGCACTACCGGCCAAAAATAGGCCTTACTTGAGGAGCAAGAAGAGCACAGGAAACTTCAACATTTTGTAGGCACCAACTTTTGTTTAGCCTTCCCTTTGTGTTCTGCCTTCTAGCTCTTTCATGTGGCATACGTTCTCATCAAGTTTGCTAATTCACCTCGTCCTGATCTGTGGGTGTTGGAGCGCTCTGTGGACAATGGGAGAACCTTCACCCCCTGGCAGTATTTTGCACGTGAGTTCCCCTTTTTATTCTAATACCTTACTTTAAAATGAAAGTTTAAATTTCTTACCCATGTAACCTATTAATATTTCAATGACGTGTATGTATATCTAATACACTAGCAATGCTAATTTATATTTTATAAACAACTTGAAATTTTCCTGCAAATAAACGTCAACTATTCTCTAATGTAAATGATTTCGCTCATCCCCAGTTGATGAAAGCTTTTGCACTTAAAAGCTAGTCGTGGGTCTTCTCTGTAGATGCTATTGTGGTGTGTTTGGAATAAACAGCAAAAGACTGGACAGTGATTTTCTAAGTAATGTTGTGTAAAAACTCAACTGCAGCAACTACTTATTAATGAAATGCTGCCAAAATCACAAAAACATGCATATGAAGGAATTTTAACAACAAGAACTCATTCCCAAATAACGTGTGTTTAGGTGTATTTAGTTGTTGTTGTTGAAATTAAATCTATGCTAGGACTTAGCATAGATAGTACCCCAAGCCTGGTAGTTTAAAACAGAAATGAATGTGTGTGTAACAAGTAAAGGGAATATTAAAGTTGACAATTAAACATTTTAACACTGAATTCATTCCAGAGGAAAACATTTAAATGCAAATTACATTTTGGGGTAGACTGTAAAAAGTGGCAAGTGGTTACATGCAGCAAATCAGAATTCAGGTCTTGTAACGTCATTCCACTTAAAAATGACCTGAACACATAGTCTATATTTGCTGAGTTGTTATACCTAAGTTATTATATCTGATATCTGGGCGGCACACCTCTGCACACATTGCTAAGAGATATAACAGTGATTCATCAGATTTAAAATCTTAGAACTTCTCCTTGCTGTCATTTTCATTTTAACAAGGTTATTCATTCAGGATCTTTCCTAAGTTTAGCACAGACGCCACTTAATTAGTAGCTGTAATTTTTCATTCACTTAGATCAGTGTTTTTCACAATATTATGACACATATAGTGTAATTGCATAAGAATCCATTTGATACAATACTTGCTTACAGCTACTGTAATCAGCCCTTCAGGTAAACACTTGAACACAACTGAATATTTTATGAGCTAGTTCTTGATGTGTTATATTTATTAGTAAGTAATTACAGAAGTTTGTTCTACTTTATTTGTTTTTTTGTCAGATTCAAAGCATGAATGCATTGAAAAGTTTGGAAAGCATCCCAATGCTCGAATATTAAATGATGATGACCAGATCTGTACCACAGAATACTCACGGATTGTGCCTTTGGAAAATGGAGAGGTAAAATATCACAAGTAGTTGATAGACTAACCAAAAATAGGTGTAGATATCAATATATCAAAATCAACCTGTGAAATAAATTTGTGTTGTTTAGATTGTGGTGTCTCTAGTCAATGGTCGGCCAGGATCCAGAAACTTCACCTACTCACCGGTGTTGCAAGATTTCACAAAGGCCACCAACATCCGCCTATGCTTCCTTCGTACAAACACCCTGCTAGGGCATCTGATTTCCAAGGCACAGAGAGATCCCACTGTCACGCGCAGGGTGAGGCACATACTGCACAACCTCACACAAAGGTGTCATGCTGGCAGGTTCATGTTTCCCTTTTGGGGGATCCAAATTTACAGCTCTGCATCACCTGACCTCCAGCTTCCTTTTTGCTGACACAAACACATTGATCTGCTCCCTTCTGCTCACATTCATTCTCGTCATCATGGTGGGGCCTCTCCTTAAAGAAGGAGAACAAAATATGAACATGTAGTGTGAGCATAATGTGGGTAAAGCCCGTTTTTAATGCAGTAGCTCATAGAACATTGCTTTAGTGGTAACTGTACATTTGTGTACAAAAACAGCTGGTTCATTCTTTTTAATCAGGCATACTAATGATGAATCACAGATGTCAGCTGTTGATTCTAATCTTATCTGTTTTTATACTGCTCTGATTCAACTTATTCACAGGGTTTAAGTTTGTACTTGTTAACAGGTGTGATTCACTTCTGTAGCCAAGTAAAGCCAGACATTTGTTCTGGTTTGAGTGATGTGGCTGAGTAACTGATACCACAGTTTTTACTTTGATGGCGAGGATAACATTCTTGTTATTTGTTGAAAGTATTTCTATAGCATCAAGGACATCAGCATTGGTGGACGCTGCGTTTGTCATGGGCATTCACAGGTGTGTGGTGGGCTGCAAAACCAAGTAAACACAAACAGGTAAGAAATTATATTCACCTTTAACAGCTGTTGTATGCTATTCCCAACCTAGGTATCTCTGGTTGAACAAGTTTTCATCACTCATTAATCTTCCTGAGATGAGAATCTCACAACTTAACTTTAAATTATAACTTCAGCCAGTAAATCGATTGCATTTGCTTATTCATTAACAGAGCTGAAGTCTTTATGTACAGTGAGATCAATTGAGTGTAGCATTGTAGTGGGATGATTCTAAAACCTCAGACATTTTGCCAAATCTAGTGATCTGAGTTGGTCAGATTACCTCACATGTTTGTACACTGCCATCGCTATAGTAAATAGCAGTTTCTCTGCCTGCTGGTTATGACTTTGTGAGAGGTTGGTTAAAGGCAATGATGTCTGATTAGGCCTGCTTTGAACCCCTGTCCTCTATATACTGAGCAGCTACCTCCACAGCAACATACCTAGCACCAGATGGCAAACAGACCAACTGCTAGCTAGTAGCTAATGTAGATGGGTGACAGATTAAAGGAAAGATCAACATAAGGTGTCTTGGTTAGGTATCCAGCCATATTTCAGATCACTCACCCATAGTTTCAGCATGTCATGGTATTGACTTTACAATCTAAGGAAGTCTACTGCAGGGAGGGAACACTGTTCTATCGAAATATCATCTAATAATAAATATATATATATAATTTGTCCAAGATCTCCCAAAGGTTTTAAAACGTGTTGAAGTGTGGTGACTGCAAAGGCCATAGCAGATTATTCACACGATTTCCATGCACATCACAACTACTCCTATTACCACAGAATTGTTTGATCATTGGTTAAAGGTGATCACTCAGAACAGCTTGGTATTGATTTGTAGTGACCCTCCTTGTCCCTGCCCCAAAAGTGAACCCTGTTTCAAGGGTTCGTCCTCATTTTGTCCTCTTGCCATCTTGGTGCAAAATCATTTTAACCACCCTGATCAGAGAGGATATTTGCTCAGCTGCACTATGCAATGCGCCTATGTGGAAACATCTTCATTAAATATGTTTCTCCACTTATTTATTTAAGTTTTAATTTAACTTGTCTCCTTTCTGTATAACTTAACAGAGACCCAAACATAGCTAAACAAGAGCTCCAGTCTTACATTATCTGAAAAGACTGAAGCTTTGTAGTGTTTGTAATGTTTGACGAATGTGTCTGCTGAATAAGCAGCTGTTTGCTAATACATTTTCCTCTCAAGTCTTAGCAATCAAAATTTAGTTTATACACCATGTCTGCTGTTCCCAGCTGGCCAAAAAAAAATCTGCAAATTAAGCTGCCTGTGTAATATGCAAATGAAAATCTGAGCACTGCTTAATCCAGGTGTCTTATTTCCTGTATTTAGACTCCAGTGTGAATGCCAGCATAACACCTGTGGTGAGTCATGTGACCGCTGTTGCCAAGGCTTTAACCAGAAGCCGTGGCGTGCCGCAACTATTGACAGCCCGAATGAGTGTCAGCGTAAGTTTACATTTACAGTTGTTCATTTGATGTGTAAACAAAACCACACTTTGCTACTTCCCATGCTGAATTACGACCCCCTTCAGAGTGTCCTGAAGTGTCCTCTCGCTTCTGATTGTTAAGCCATAGTGGATGCCCAGATATGGTATTGTAGAGAGCCGCAGTGAAGACATGAGAGGTCATTCCTCTTATGGTATGTGTGATGAGCAGCTCAGTGCACAACTAACTCCTGGATAACTGCTTTATGTTTGCTTAGCCATATAGTCAGCTGGATAGCCAGGCCCGCGCCAGTCTATCTGATAGCCCTCCATGCTAGCTCATCAGGGAGCCATTCAGTCAGCCAACAGAGCCTGTAACAGCTGGAATCCAATTGCTTTGGAGTGTTGACAAATTCTCCCTTCCTGAAATATGACCTTGTAGCAGCCACAAAAGCAGGGAGAAAGATGAACAAGACTTGTAATCCAATCAGTGCACTCATGCAGTAGAAATGCACCATTCCCTTCATAAACATTAAAGAGACACAGGGGTGGTATACAGGAATAGGATGTGCTGTCTTGTTCAATTTGGATTTTCGTTTCTCTTAGTACTTAACAACCAGATTTATAACTCCTTCTTGAAAAATTAGTAGCTAAAGGTGGTTAAATACAGGCAGGGGAGTCAGAGGTACTTTGCCTAGGCATATAGTATAATTCTGTGTGTTTGTGTGTCTATCTCGGGGGTTTCCTTCTCAGCCTGCCAGTGTTTCTCCCATGCAATTGACTGTTATTACGACGCAGAGATTGAAAAGAGGGGAGCAAGTTTAGACACCTTCGGCAGGTATGACGGAGGAGGAGTGTGCATTGACTGCCAGGTATGAAATTTATATCAAGTCTAATCTGATTCCTGTGAGCGTACACATGTGTGGTTGTAGAGGTGGAGGGGGTGTAAAAAATAATGAATGAATAAAGAAAAATTCCATGTTGCATATGTATTTCTTCATGTACTGCAGTTATAATCTGTTATAATTGCATTGCATGCGATGCTCCAAAATACAGATTACATTAATATGCAAACACACTGATGAACAACAATGTCTTTGTCAACAATTTTTATCTCTGTCCTCTTTCTGTTCAACACATATGTCCACCTTGCTCAGTTCTTCATTTGTGTTCTTCTTTTAGCACAACACTGCTGGAGTGAACTGTGAGCGATGCATTGAAGGCTTCTTCAGACCTTATGGAGTACCTCCAGAGTCTCCAACTGGATGCATACGTGAGTCATTCTGTGTTTGTCTCTTTATCTACTGTAAGACTGATATGTCCATTTTTCAGTTCTCAGTGACTTTTGTCATTTTTTACTTGTTATTGTTAATATTGATGGACTCTTCTGTTAAATGTGTGTAGGCTTGTTGGTCTATTTGACCTTTTTTTATTTTTGGATGTTATGGAGTTAGATGTGTCTTTAAATGGTTGTAATTTGTGTGTGAGTGCTGCAGTATGTTTTTGTAACTTTTTCCCCAAGCAAGACAAAATTTGACCTCTAAATAAAGAAGTATAAAAATATCCAAGGAGATTGCAAGTGTAGAGATGTGTGTAATATGTTGAATAGATGTTGCTATGGCAATCTATATCACCATGAAGACTGTGTAACTGGAATCAAAACTTCATGTTGAGATAACGTGTGTTTCTTCAGCTTCCTCTAGAGCATTGATAAATGTAATAAAAACAAAAACAAAAAAGATTTTGAGTTGAGATCTTGAGTTGGGTTCAACTTTGCCATCTGTCAAATTGTTATGTGACAGCATCAGATGGTTTAGGAACAAAAAAATGTCTTGTAAGATGTTGATCCACAGTATGTATGACTCACAAGTTGAGACAGACACGAATGGCACCATTGCGCAATCATCACTGGCACCAGTGCTTGTAATATAGCTAAACTGGGCTCTACTCTTGTTTACATTACTTTAATGGCTCATGGCTGTTTCTTGCTGTATAAATAGCTGCCAGTTGTGTTTGGACATTAGAAAGTAGACTTAAACTGGTCGTCCTGAGCGCTTTGAAAAGTACACCATAGAATCAACAAACTCAGCTCAGCAGCGGAAGGTGTTTATTTTGGCAAAAACAGAATCTGTAAAGGCTCTGAAATCATTATTTATTCATAAAATCTCACATTTTGAGAAGATGGATGGTTAAGAGCTTTCTGTGCTTTTGAGTGGGGTTGTATGGTAAATGCTATGGTGACGGTTCTGTGTTCTGTTTACATACATGCATGTACACATTAGTTTACACTCATACCCTGTTAGTATGTGTATATCTGTATATTGATGCTACATACAGTATGTGATCTCCCACAGCCTGCAGGTGTGATGAAAGAACTACATCCGGCTGTGAAATGGGCTCTGGAAGATGTATCTGCAAGCCACAGTTTGCCGGAGAAAAGTGTGATCTCTGTGCTGTGGGATACTATAACTACCCTCAGTGTATTCGTAAGTTTTATTTTGTTTTAACCAAATTCTTAATTCTACTTATTGTGCAGTTGGATAAGTAAACAAAGTAATCTGGATGAATTTGTTGCAATGATGATGAGTGAAATGTCATTCAGGTGACATACATGACCAAGGTCAGAAAGAGGAGCAGCTAAATTAACTCCATAGAACATCTCTGGAGAGACCCGGACATGACAGTTTAGTTTCTTCTCAACCAATCTCTCTAAGCTTTACAGGATCTACTAGGAAGAACTGCCTTAATAGAGGTGTAGGAGGCTTGTAGATACTTACATTTGAAGACTCAAAGCTGTAATTGCTGCCAAAGATTCAAAAAGTTTAGATTTTGTTTGTGCATTATGGATTATTTAATATAGATTGGTAGGCAAAAAAATGTTTTATCCAAGACAATAAAGCCCAACACAAGTTAAGTGCTTTGAAGACTTGAAGCCACTCTGAGGGAGGCACCATATGTAAAGATTCACATTTCTTTTTCTCTAATGATCTTATTATGTTTTACAGTGTTTTGACTGTAAAGCACTTAGATTGACCTCTGGTATAATCTACAACTTTATTAGTTTTATACACTTATGCATTCAATAATCAACAAGAAGCCTGTGTTATTTCTTATGTCATATAAACTTGAAATTAACTGTGAACTGATAAATCCACAGTTTGCATTTTATAAGCACTATTTTATTACTCAAAGTAATTATTTAAACTTTGATCTCTCATGTTCAGTTACTTGGGCCCTGGTGAATTAATCTAAACATTATGACATAGTCATTAGGAGACTGAGTTTCAAGAGATGTTTCTCTGCTATTGAGTCTGTGTCAAATGTCAGACTAGCTGAGTACTCAGCATTTACTCACTCATCATTTACTCAGCATACTGTATCAACATTGTTTTAATGTACAGTCCTACTAACTATGGGTTGCTAACATTATTGAGATACTGTTCAGACCAAACAAGCAGAAAAGGCTTTTACAGTCCTCGTTGCAGTTTTAGGTATTTAAGGTATAGTTTGACAGAAAAAAACACTTTTGTTGTGCAATACCACTCTCTTATGTCTGTCATTACTGTTTAATTTAAATTTAATTTACATTTTTTAAAAATTTAACTGTGGGAAAGTTGTGGTTACACAGGGGTTATGTACCAAATAAATTCTCCACTGGGAGCAGTTTCCAGAAAAACCAGCAGGGATTATTGTTCCTATCCAATCAAGTCAGGAATTCCCTCAAAAAAAGGGCAAATAGTGTTTTCTACGCTTGCATTACATTTCTTATGGACTAAACTAAATAATTGTATAATCCAGTTTTTAGATATTCCTTAATCTTATTTGCCTTGGACTGCACTGGGGTCTGTTGTATGTATATGTATATTTGTGTGTGTGTGTGTGTGTGTGTGTGTTTAATTTAATTATTCCAATAAAACTATTCAGTAAATACTGAGATCATCTTTCCTTTGCTATCAGGATATCCTCTATACCCGGCAACCACCAAATCTCCTGCAGGTCCTATTTTGGGTAAGTTCATGAAACAAGCTTTTACAGTGTCTCATAAAACAGTTTAGCCCACTTGCCATTTTAAAGCCATATATATGCTGTTATATTTCATCTGTCTGTACAGGGTCCACCCCATGCCCTTTAAGTTATTCAAAATCACCCAGCTCTCAGCATGAGTATGATTACGTTAAACATATGTTGTGCCATTATGTTGTGTTTACAAAGCTATGCTATGTTAACTGTTCTTTTTACATGTTTTCATTTGCATTTCTTGTAAAAAAACATCAGTGTTTTACCCCCTTAATAAGCTTTTTTATAGTGTAGTTGTTTCTTGTCTCAACAACAGGCTTTATAGACCCTTTAAGGCACCATTGGGTCTGACTGGGTCAAACATTAGGATTATGTAGTAGGGTCAGTCAAGGAAAGCTTAATGTATATACAGCCTAGGTTTGCATATCTTATGAAAACAGAACTAGTAGTATATCAGCAATAGTGACAAGAATAACGGGGTAGTCTTATGGTCTTAAATTATTGTTTCCATCAGTATGGCTTCATGGGTTCAAGTGGTCTCTATCCTCCCATGACAGCATTATTCATTTGGGACTGTTTAGTGAGAACTAATCTAGTCTATTATTAGTTATGTCCCATTATGGGAATGGGAAACCCATTATTAGTTATATGGTATTTCTATTAAAATAAATATCTTTAGCCCACGACTTTTTAAGTCTTGTTATAGAATGCAAACAAACCATGTAGAGTTTCCTTTCATTCTGTTAAGAATTTCATCGGTAGCCCACGAAAAGCACATTTTCAGATTTTGGAGCTGCTCAGTGGTACAGAACACTGTGCCTCTCTGGTGGCTGTACTTAGTGTCAAGTCTATTCACATACCAATACATCAGTGTAGCCATACCACAGTGTGCCACAGTATCTGAACCAAAGAAAAAGCTTGGATTGATTTACGAAGAGGCTTCAAGGTTCAGCTGGGTTACTTATTGACTTTCTATTACGGTATAATTTGATTGCTTTTATTGTGTTTATGCACAGAATGTACATACACTACAGAGGGACAGGATGGATGTGTTTCCATACAATGGTGTGACCACTATTAACATTTAGGACTATATGCAAACTGTTACACAGTAGGACCTGGAGTCAAGAGAGTAAGGAGGAATTGGTTTGCCCACAGTAATATTGCCACAGAAATGTCCTTTTCCTGCAGCACTTAAAGACACACTTAAAGACGAAGCTTGTGACTTGGGAATTTCCTGAATCTAAAGTCTGTTTTAAGCAAATATAAGTTATTTATTACAGTAGTTGTGTAGCCTACAGCCTGTGTAGCCTTTGTTTTACTGGTTTTACATCGATTCGAGGAAACCTGCACTGCTTTAACAAAATGAACTATCAATTAGTGCGTTTACATGGACCTTAGTACCCCAATTACAGTCGGCTTTCTCGAGTAAGATGATTTCGTAACTGTCATGTAAACGGAAAACATGATTTCTGAAATCAGGGTAGGGGATTAGAGAAACCTGATTTCTCTAGGTAGATTTCTCCTAGAGAACGCTGGTTACCCCAGCATGTAAACACGTAACCGGCTTTGTAATAGGCTTTTTACAAGAGCGCATGTGCGTAACAAAGGCTGCAGACACTCTACTATCAGCTGAGAGGAGCAGAGATGAATGAGGGAGGTAATACACGTGCGATCGTACCTCGTTTTTAAATCAAGTCCAACTAAGGAAACTGAAACTATCACAGTGTCCTCTACATGTCTAAATAAGTCACTTTTCACTGGGAATTTCTTTAATTCAGTCAGTTTTCAGGTCTTTCTGCATGTCTCTCTCTCAGCACAGTCATATTCCCTAACTCCGACACACAACAACACACACTTTCAATTCCCTAATACCACTACATAAAAAAAAGGGAGGGAGAAAAAACATGTCTAATGTCAGTCTGTCTCTGTACCTTAAAATCTGTGATCCGTGCTTCCAAAATTAGCCAGAGTTAAGGAAGAAATCAGATTACTCTTCTGCTGCATGTAAACCTGGATTTCTAGTAATCAGGTTACTCAACTCTCATGTAAACTTGTTCCCCGATTACCCAAGAAAGCCATGTTCCCTGAGTAATCAGATTTTTTAACTGCAAGTAAACACAGTCATTTATTATTTTGTGAGGAACAAGTGTTATATCTGTGCAAAATTGCATACTTGTAAATTGCAAGCAGCAGCTCACACCCTCTTTTTCTTCTCCTAGCGTGTCTCTGTGATGGGGCTGGTGTGGCTGAAAGTGCCTGCAGTCCAAGTGGACAGTGCATTTGCCTTCCCAACTATAGTGGACAGAAGTGTGACGAATGTGCACCAGGCTACTATGGATACCCAGACTGTGTTGGTGAGTTTGATCCCTACATGTCCACCAGTAGACCAACTAGTTGCATGTGATCTGAGGGATGGAGTTTCATTGGGCTACTGTGGCCTCTTCTCATGACTCTGTGGAGCAAATGTCTTCATTCTCCCACAGAGTTCTGTTAAACTCTTTGTTGTCATCCACATTAATTTATTTGATATAGAGTGCATGACAAATCTTAGAGAGCTGGATTTTTGCCCCATTAGGGCTTCCTGTTCCAAGGACAGACAACAGAAAATCTCTGAAGGATACCTGGGAAAAAATATCTTAGCCCCTTTTCATATTAGATTCACCCAGCTGTAATGATGACCATACACAAAAGCTTGTATTTGAAGTTCTCTCCTCACTTGCTTCTTGTCCCCAGCCTGTCAATGTTCACATCAAGGCTCATACAGCAACATATGCAACTCATTATCGGGTCAGTGCCCGTGTCTGCCTGGAGTGGTGGGCCAGCAGTGTGACCGTTGTGCCTATGGACTTAGGTTCCCCGAGTGCTCAGGTAACCACATCAGCAACCATACTCATAAAGGCAGTTTTTGCAGCAGGTTCAATAATAATCCTCTTTTTAGACCTAATTTTTGTGTTGAGATAACATATTTGACTTTCTTGTCATTTCAGCTTCCATCAGTCAGTGTAATGTAGCAGGAACAGAGGTTGCAGATCCTCAAACGGTATTCCACTCTCAATAAGCTTCAAATTTCATCATGTTTTATTAGCCTTGATAACAGAAGTATTTGCAGTCTAAATTCAGCACTGACCCTTTGGGTGTGGAACTGGCAGTAACTGATAACACAGCTGCCAAAACTACATCACATAGATTTTACAAGGAAGTGTTTTCCCCTGAAATGTAAGTGTAATTAAAAAAAGGAAAAGGCACTTCCTCATATTTTGAGGAGGAAGAAAAAACAATATGAAGTTATACTCAGCTAGTTCAGTGTGGCTTGAACTCCACATTGTTCTTTCTATTTTGCAAAATATCCTATGTTTAAAAGAATGAAAGAAACAGGGTCAATGTGCAGTCATTGAGAAAAAATGTTTTTTATGCTGCAGCAGATCTGTGTGCTAATACACAAATATAACCTATATAATGTGGCTTTTCACAGTAGCAACCATACCTATATCAATCGCTTCATTTCTTTTCTGTTGTTTCAGGGCTGTCACTGCTTAGTAAATGTAGAGGGAACACTATGCAATAGATGCAAACCTCTCTACTGGAATCTGGCTACAGACAATCCTCGTGGCTGTATAGGTAAGTGCCCAGAAAGTAAAGAAAAGTACCCCGGTCTCAGTTAGTATTTGATCTGATCGCTGATCCTATTTTTTTTTTACCACTGTATTAAATCATCAGTAACAATCTGTCAAGATAGTGATTTGGGTCCCAGCCCCTCTTATCCAGAGGAAAAGTCAACATGCCCCTGTCAACAAGGTCGGATCTAGCTTCCTGTCCCACAGAGTGTAACAGGGGATATACACGTTAATACAGGCACATTCCTGTGATCTGCTTTCAGCACTGTGCTGCAAGTGCAACTGACATTGATCTTGTGACCGAGCAATAATCAGTTTGTTAAAAACATGAAGTATCTCTGTAAGCCCACAAACTGTCTATACTTTACAAAAAATAACCCAAAAGAAGTTCCACTGAAAATACTCATTATCCACATAGAGAGGGAACAGCTTAAGGCTTTGTCCTGATACTTGTTTTATGTTACAGTTGTGCTCTCTTGAAAGAATGTTATCACTTTCATTCTGCCTGAAGACACAAGACAGGGAAAAAAGAGTTTTTAATATCCTAAGAATGCCGCTGGTTGACTGGGGCAGGACATTAAGGGAAAGCTTTTCTTCACTGGGTTGAAAGCAAACCACGGCAGTAAAGCTCCTCTGGACCTTTGATGTACACATGTCTGAAGATGGAGGGTTTTGTGCTGTTGCGTTTCAACCATGAAAGTGACACAATCCTGTAATCAGAGTCTATTCAGTGTAGATCCCTTTTTACATTTTCTTAACTTTTCCGCTCTCTCTTTTTGTCTCTCACTCTCATACCAGAATGTCAGTGTGATTTCAAAGGGACCCTGAGTGGTGTTGGAGAGTGTGAACAGGTGAGCTTTTGCTCTCTGCCTCTGGGCTGATTGAACTCAAATAATGCTCTATTCATTTTGTTAACATTAGCTTTTTTTGTTTATCTAGAAAACTAGTCAGTGTCACTGTAAGCCTAATGCATGTGGACATTCGTGTGACTCCTGTAAGGATGGATACTTCCTGCTACAGAAAAAGAATTATTTTGGTTGTCAAGGTAGGTCATGCTAAGTGACCAAATTTCCAACATCACATCTTGCTTACATCTACTAGATACTGTTCTATGTTAGCGTGTGATAATGCAAGGAAACTGCAAGTTAAACCCACATATAGTGTCATAACCATGTTGAAGTGATGAAGGTGTGTCAGTTGATTGTTCATCACTATTGATTGTAGTTACAGGTGCAGCAGAACACACTAACCACACCTAACCCCACAATGTCACTGATGATACTGGCTATTGTCAGGGTGTAATACACTTTTAGCCAGAGGTACCTTGAAGTAAAGAAAACATAATAACAAAAAACTTAATGTTTCTCTACAACATTAAATATATTTATGGCTAAAAGTAAAATATAACACTCACAAAGATTCAAAAATTCAATCTGCTAGAGGTTATGTGGGGGTAGTTTGGTCAGATTTTATTGATTGTGACTAAACAACGCACCTGCCATCAAATTCTGATTCATATTTTGCTGGGAAGTATGTGACACTGAGGTGTTTCCAAGATCTTTAATGAAAAGTAATGACCTGTGTTACGCTACCTCATAGGCTGTGAGTGTGATGTAGGTGGTGCCATTGACATGACATGTGATGAGATGTCAGGACAATGTTGGTGTTTGAAGAACATCGTTGGCCTTAAATGCACTGAGTAAGATTCTGCATAAATTGATGTTATAATTAATTTATAAAATTAAATAACAAATAAAAAAAATATAAATGTATTTAAATTGTTTTCGTCGTTTATGTTGTTAGACCAGCACCAAGCTACTATTTTCCTTCTCTGCACCAACTGAAGTTTGAAGTTGAGGATGGCACCACGTTAAATGCCAGACCAGTACGCTTTGGTTATAACCCCCAAGAGTTCCCAGATTTTAGTTGGAAAGGTTACGCTGTTATGTCCTCTGCTCAGGTTAGTCCATGTTTTCCATGAGTATTATACTAAATGATGCATTTTCATGACTACCTATCTGCCACTTTAATAACTTAATAGCTTCCTTTTTCATCTTTTTCTTTTATTCTGATGCTACAGTGCTTATCTTGCTTTTAGGTCTACACTGATAGTCCTGCTTAAAACACACAAGCTTCTCTTTTTGAGGGCTGAAGTAGAAATGTGGACACCAGCTCTCTTAGAACTAACACTATCTCTCTTCAGCCAGAGGTGATCGTAATGCTTACCGTTGGGTTTCCTGGCCCTTTCCAAATTGTATTTCGCTACGCCACCCCCAAACAAAAGGGGAGAGCACAAGTGCGAGCGAGGATATTGGTGGTGGACGAAGGTGGCTCTCAGTCTTGCTGTGGCTGTAAGTGAAGGGCCTGCTTTCCTTTGGCTGTGTTTGCTTCTCTTCACCTTGCTTGCTGTCCGCCGATTAACTCAATCTGTTTGTTCAACTCTACTCAACAGACATGATTTTTGACATTTGACATTTAACATTATACTCTCATCCCTAGTTGTGTGTTACTCTCATCCCTGCAGAATGAAGTCAGAGTAATAGTGCATGTTGACCCAAAAGATGGGAGGCAACCCTTATTTCGTGTGGTTCTGCGGTTCATTAACCCCAGCAGCCGCAGTGTTCCTGGTAGCATCAGGGCTATCAATAACAGAGGCACCGCAGGTAAGGCTGCCTCTGCCATTTGCCATATCATCTATTTGCCATGCCATATCATCTAATTTAACCCATCAGTGAAGAAATAAAAAAAATAAATTATATTCTTCGTGACATTTGCAGGTGCATGATGTGTCTTAAACTCATGATGTCTAGTGCATTATTTACTTTCTGTGCCCTTAACTGTGAGTGCATAACATTACAGCCATTTTTTTGCCTGTGGTTCAGCAGGGTCAGATCAGAGTAAGGAAGTAATATTCCCTGAGAGCCGCTCCCCATCCTTCCTCACTGTCCCAGGGGAGGGCTTTGCTGAGCCATTTTCTTTGTCTCCTGGGAAATGGATCATTCACATCAGGGCTGAAGGGGTTCTCCTTGTGAGTTTAAAAATAAATACAATATACAAATGAATGTACAATATGCTGAATACTAAACACACTTTCATTCTAACTCTCCAGGACTATTTGGTACTGCTGCCCCGGGAGTACTACGAAGCACCACTACTTCAGGAAAAGATCACCCAGCCCTGTACATACTTACCCACTGCAAACAGGAATATAAAGTAATTCTTGAAAGACTTAAAAAAAACACCCATTTATATTTCTGTGCACTTACTGAAGCCAGTTAAAATAAACGTGATTCTACAGAAGTCTGTATTTCTTGGCATTAAATATTACACTTGACTAAACAGAATAGTTACAGTATGTGTCACTCTTGTTGATCATCTCTGTGTGTCTTTATCGCAGCTGTCTGTTGTATAAGCATGTGGCCATGGATGGATTCAGCTCAGTACTGGGCTCAGAGGGAAGATTTTCAAGCCGCAGCAGGCGCAGGAGCAGACAGGCCCGTGTGCGCCGCCCCACCCCAGATCATCCTGAGATGGCTGCTCTGAATGGCAGACAGGTCAGAAGCCGTGCTTTGTTGTTGTAAATCAGACAGGTTTGGTTATCAGGACCCGAGGGACTACCTGTCCAGTTAGCAAAAATTAGTCTTTAGTCTGCCCAGTTTGGTAAAGTTGGTCAGCTCATGGGCATGCTTGTATATAATGGCATTTTAGGGATTGCTTTTTACCTGTCTCTGAGTTACACCCATAAAATGTATGTTCTGTGTCCTGTAGTCTCAACTTCAGCTCAGTTTGCGTGTGCCTCATCCTGGCCCATATGCCCTTGTTCTGGAGTATGCCAGCGAGATGGACATTGTCCAGAATGTCAACATACTTATCAGTGGCCAGTCAGGTGGTCAGATCCCAGCCAGGGTTAACATTTACAGTTGTGCCTTCAGGTGAGTCCTGTATTTGCTACTTCAGCTTCAGAGACATTTATATGAAATTGTTTTTGTCTTTATATTTTTTAAAAATCTAAAGATATCCCAGTCCAAGAATGTTGTAGAATAAGTATGTCCCGTAATCCCTGCAGCTTTTTGTGTCGAAGTGTAGCAGTGGACAGCAGTAATCAGGTAGCAGCTTTACAGCTTACTCACAGAACAGACGTTCTCCTGCAAACTTCCACAACCTCATTCCTGCTGGTGAGAAAAAAATTTGTGCTAATTATTTATTATAACCTATAATACCATTACAGCATAACACAAACATAAAACATACTTTTGTACTTGATAGTACAAAGTGTATGCAGTGCCTGCAGAAGAGTTCTCAATGGAGTACGTAGACCCTAAGGTGCTCTGTGTCTCCACCCATGGCCGCTTTACTGAAGACAGGTGAGTCACCCTGGATAGGCTCCACTGAATGCTTTTAACAACACAACACACAAAGATTAGACTAGATCTTTGTATAATGCTGGTCTTTGTGAATATGGAGCTATTCTAGGTGTGATTGCATGCATTCCACTTGAGCAAAATCATTTACCTGAGCCCAAATGTGAGTCCAAACTTGATCTCTCCCTCACACTAAACTGACTTTAACTCTTAAATTTAGAGTTTTATATATGTGTGTGTGTGTGTGTGTGTGTGTGTGTGTGTGTGTGTGTGTGTGTGTGTGTGTGTG
>OMLM01008979.1:90795-117597 GCA_900302695.1 Helostoma temminkii | reverse complement strand
TTAACCTGTAAAGTTGTTTTTAAAAAGGAAAAGTAACATGAAAACTGGAGTGGTGTGGGAGAAAGGTAAGCCAGAAGGGTTAGTATATACAAATACTAGATAATACAACAATCCACAATGTCCCTAAAAAGAAAGAAACCACTGATGTACTGAGCAGCGTAAACAAAATGGGTCAGTAAGAAAAAAAACAACAGCTGTTGACATGAACATTGTGAGAGAAAATCCCAAAAAACAACAGTCAATAACAAATGACTGTAAAATTTATTAAAAAATATATTACATTGAATTAGGCCGGCACGGTGGTGCAGTGGTTAGCACTGTACCCCGCCTCTCGCCCATATGACAGCTGGGATAGGCTCCAGCACACCCGTAACCCTTACGGGGACTAAGCGGTTCAGAAAATGGATGGATTATACAGAATTATAAAAACAATATATGTTTCAATTAGTTCCTTTTGCTCACTTTGGGTCATCGGATGCAAATGATCTATAGTGTTTAACATATGGCTGAAAAAAATTGTCCTACAAAATGTTTTCTCATCATGAAAATTGGACTCCATGAATGTCTGTAGATAAATTTCATAATCATTCATAGCTGGTGAGATATTTCAGTCTGTCTTACATCCATAGGCCTTGACTGAAATATACTCACTGATATACATGAGAATTATTCATTATATATGGTTTGTTTTCAATCTTAAACAATGTAATGAGTGGAAAATTGGGTTGTAACTTTTTTTATTACTGGCAGTAACAAACAAAGTTAAAGGCACGGCTCTCTTCACTTTATGTTTTGAAAGCAATAAAAAAAATAGCTGTAAATTAATTATGAACTGAATGTGAAACCAGGAGCCACCTTAACTAATTAATCTCTAATCAGGAGAGATTGGCTCTCTCAGCTGTCTGCTACACACTGGATTGGACAGTGATCAGCTGGGTTGCAAAGCAGTTATGTCACAATGTGTGATATGGCATTTTTAACTTTGTCCCTTGAAAAAGACTCGGGCATTCCTCACATAGAAACCTACTGATCTGGTCGTGGATTATATCTGCACAGTTTCATTGAAATATTAACAGTTGGAATTATGACACTGACCATGGACAAGGTAAGGCTTGTTTACAAAAGGGATTGCTCAGTGAATTTGCTGCTTTGTATATCAGAGAATAATTCAGGCCGATGTGTTTTTATAATGTTTTTGAAAAGATAAAAGCAAATGCGTATTCAAAGTACTTGTATTCAAAGAGTTTTTGCCGATGGCAAGTGTGTGTGATTAGCGATTATGTTTTGACACACCGCAACTGTCACATTCTTCAAAATCAAGCAGTAAGAGCACACAGGCTGCTTCTGCAGCTTTGCCTCTGAGAAACTGGGGAACTCTTTGTCTTTACGACCATCACTCAGAGTAGTTATTCATTTCAGGTGCATGGTGGGATGGATCTCATTGACCTCCTGCTCAGCAACACAGATGAAACCTTGAGTTGCCAGAGCAACCGACAGTGGACCTTCACAGTTCATGATGTGAGTAGGGTGGTCATTCTGCACAGTCACTCAAGGGACAATGCAATCACAAAATCACTGAATATCTATTCTCAACAGTGTGTTATTGATCTGAGCTTTAGCCTGTTCAAGGAGAGCCCGATGAGCTTATATGGCTAGTGTGTTTCGGTGGTTGTTGTTTGTGCTTGCGTGTGGGAATACAATCATCTGATTAGTATGATAACTACATGCTCTCCTATTCAGGCTGCGTGGTCTGAGGGAAGTACTGCTGATGACTTCCTGGATGCCCTGTTGACCGGGAGCGACACATCCTCAGCCTCAGCGTCCCCCCTGTGGTCGCCCTGCACCATCGACAGCGATGTCACAGAGGACCCCTTGTCAGATCCTGCACACCAACCCTCCTGTACAGTTTTTCCAGCATCTGACACACAGGGTTTCATTCAGCATCCACCTCTTGAGAATCATCTGCCACCAGATGAAAAAATGTCTGAAGTTTCCATTGATCTAGGTAAGAATATTTTTAAAGTTCAAGGAGAAAAAGCTGTATAACACTGACATTATGAAAGGAAAGACACATCTGGGACTGAGAGTGTGAGTTGTGAAACAGTAGACTGCTTCAATAATGAGCATAAATGTCAGGTTAAGAGGCACAAAAAATGGAGGAAGAAGGTGAGCCAGGGAATTGAACAGATGGATACGTACTGAAGATCTGAATCTTGGATTTATCTTCTTGCATTTTCTATTTCAGAATAATGAGGGCTGACTGAGCCTCTGAGAGTTAAGCACCCTTTTAAATAGCAATTAATTTGATTTCCCAATTTCTGACCAACCAAGCAGCTCTTTTGAAAAACCTCTTTTCACAAAGCAGATTCTTGACCTTTTAGCAGTGAAGAATACCCTTTAATTGAGTAAAAACTAACTGCACCAACACAAAAATATCAGTCTCAGAGAGAAGATTGACATGCATTTTGAAAGAACAGCACGGTGTAGCAGTCACAGAAGTCACAGGGCACGTGGTGGCAGTTTTGTGAATCATCTGCTGTTTTACTGGTTTGATCTAAAGGCTGGCAGTCCAGTGACCTGCAGGAGCAGTTTGGGATTGCATACTACCTCGGTACAAACCAAAGCTCCCCACTATCTTCCAATCAGACGCTCACAGTGAGAGACCTACTGTTATCAAATCTGGGACAGAAGGTAAGAAGAGAGGAGTGAACTTTCTAACCAATGTTGGTTTTAAATAATATAATTCAATCTCAGTGTTCTGATTAAGTACACTTTGAGTTAATTGCACAGTTCACTGCTACTGTTGAGTTTGAGTATCCGTTGCATCAAACAAACAGAATTTTATTAACTGCTGGTTCACTCCACTGCCCTATTTGGCTAGGCTGCACAGAGACTTTAACTGACATATTCTGTCCATCTGGTTCACAGTCGCAGCGATTCCCCCAGGATTCCCTGCAGGAGCTTGTACTGAATGAAGATGAAAAGAAGCTCCTGACTAAAGAAGGGGTAAACTTGCCCGGAAAACTGCCCCTGTCCAAGGTATATGAGCAAGACATACACTTGCATACATGTAGGGCAAAAAATTCTATACACACATCAACCTAAATCTGTATCCCCAGTTACACAACCTCTGTCGGTTGCCTTCCTTCCAACCCACTTTCCTCTCACTTAGTGTTTTTTCTTATTTTTTCTTGTCTCTATCCTCTCATGCGTTTCATCTCCCTGACAAGTTTGAAGAGAAAGTTTTGAAGAAGATCCGGCGGAAAATCCGCAACAAGCGCTCTGCTCAAGAAAGTCGGAAGAAGAAGAGGGAATATATTGATAGCCTAGAGGGAAGGTAGGAGCCAGCTGCACTCCGCATCCTCGCTCTCCGCATCATTATCTCTGCATACCTTTGCCTAGAAAATTAAACTTTTATCTGCAGTAATTTGTTATACTCTGAAGCACTTTATAATGAGCCTATTTTGTCACACACCGGATTAACAAACTGTTGCATGGATGAAACAAAGCCCCACCCAAACAAACAAACAATTTGACATTCATCATTGCTGACAGACTAGAATTCATGAAAATGTTTCATTTGAGCATACCTGCTGTTTATCTGGACTTTGCTTAAAAAGGCTCCTCTGGCTCAACAAATTCACAAAAACACTTTATTTATGAGAAAAAGACAAAGTGTAGGGCAGCAGTAGCTGATATGGCTGAGCAAACAAAGAGAGACAGCATGTTTTCAGAAACCTTTGTCAGAAGAAAAAGCTTTACAGACAGAGTCACAAAATAAATTAATATGTGAGGAATTCAGTGCCAAAAGTAGCACACAAATAACAGCCAGTTGTCACTGGAAATACACAAGCATTTCAGATTTTTTTATATAATAATTGTTCAGGATCAAGATCCAGGTACACTGAGAATTAATATTTTCTAAAAAACATGTTTTATAGACAGTCAGTGAATAAAGTATTTCAGTATGAGTGCTGTAAAATAAAATCACTAGAGAAGAAACGTCAGGGCATCAGGGTCAGTGAAATTCATCCTTGAGGGAGCATGAATGTCTCATAACATTTCATCTAAACTCATGTTTTATTTTTTGAGATAAGTGAACTCCAAATTTTCTGAGGTGAAATATTGTGTATATAACAACACACACACATTCATTCTAATCATCTTATTCAGTCGTGTAGATGATGTAGCTTCATCCGCTTTTAATGCAATCCAACGTTATTGTGCCTGTCAGTAAGGTGATCATTCTACTATATGTTTTTTAGTGAGTGGTGGAGTTGTACTGCAGTGTATTATACTCAGAGGTTCTCTAATGTTTTAGTCTGATCGTGGTGGTCAGAGGGGAGGTCAGACATAAGACAAAGATGCTGTGGAGATGTAGTATCTTATGAGTGATAGACAGGAGATTTTGCCAAACAAGAGCTTTGTTTAGTTTTCTTCATCCTCCTGCTCTTCCATGCAGCGAGCCAGTCTCTTTGTTACTAATCCTGCCTGTTTTTCTGACATCACAACAATGAGGGTGTGGCAGAGCTTCTCATTTGATTCATATAATGAAAGTGTTTTGTCAGACTGCTACACTTTATTGTTCTCAAGCACCCAAGGGTGTAGGATTACTTCACTACTGAACTAAAACCTGCTCACTGATTAATTTCAGATTGGGGGAGTGGTAGAAACACAAGCCTTCTGTCAAAAATTAATGGAAAATTGATTAAGTGTTCGCAACAGGGCTTTAACATTTGTGCCCCATATATTAAAATGATCTAATAAAAGTTTCAAATACGCCATCGACATCTCATTCAAGCTTATCCTGTTGCCTTTGGATACGAAAAGTTTCATGATGAGATTCTCACTCCAGTTGATCTGAGTCAACATTTGTTGATAATTAATCCAGCTGCAAATGGAGTGTATTAGCACGGCATCATTATCAGTCTGAGGGTCATAATGGAGGGTGACTAACACTGACTAAAAGGGACAAAAGAGACAGTAGATGAAGAGACGTACGAGTCACTGGATGACAGAATAGCAAGCGAGATAAGACTCAGAAGCAGGATATTGGCAAAGACGCAAATGAATGGAAGACAATGTAACATAACACGGTATTACTTGATACGTTTGCTTGTTCTCTGTCTCGTTCTGTAGGATGTCTGCATGTAGTGAGCACAACCTCAAACTGCAGAGAAGGATCCAGCAGTTGGAGGAGACCAACAAGTGAGTCCTCAAATGAGCCGTCAAGGGTTGGAAACAATGATTACCATCCTTATTGACTGATTTATATGCTACTCACTTGTATGTTTATTAAATGACACAATATTGAAAAATGGTCATCACAACTTCCCACACCCAAAGCAGTGATCTTCAAATATCTCCTTTGGTCAACTAACAGCTAAAACACCCAAAATATATATTTACAGATGTTTGAAACGGTAAAAGTAGCATGTTTGAAAGGCTGCGACCACTACATGTTGTCATTTCATGAAATATTACTTAAATGTATAACTCTGATGATAAACTAACTGATCATTCAACCCTTGCCTCCCTCTTGTGGTTTTGCTTTTGTGGCGCGCTTTTCAATCTCACACCGCAGAGATTAATTTTTAAGTGATACTGATGATAACTAGTTAGTCATGAACAGCTTTATTTTAGATCATTGAATAATGATAGGCTTAGATGTAACCCATAATCTACCTATTATCAATATGTGTCACTTTAACATAACATCCAAAGCTTTACAGTCATGTGTAGTTTGGTGGTTAATGTATGATTTCATAATGGATATAGTTTTATATTGCTGTTGGATACCTTTTTATATGGATTTGTTTTGTCTGAGTCATGTTTCATTCCTCTTTTGTGCCTTTGTTGTGTATTCAACTGTCTGTCAGTGCTTCATTGATCCATATTAAGTTTGTGCTCAGCCCCTGCTGCTCAAGATGCTGACAGCCTAGTTACGAAAACATTCCTTTTGTTTTATAAAAGGCGACTCTGATGCGGTTCAGTGTAAATTTACTAGAATACAAACCATGACCCATTTAGAACATTAAATGGTGACTTTGTTGTCCCGTCATCCTACCATTTCATCAGCTGCATGCGCACACTTCCCTGCCTCATGCTGCTTTTCTTTTTGTTGTTTTAGTTGTCAGTGATCACAGACATTGAAAAAAAGGATGCCTATTTGTCAAGGAACCTGTGGCTCTTCATGTGAAAACGTTACAGTTCCTTTATTTGTGTTGCAGTGCTCTGCTGGAGCAGCTAAGCCGACTACAGGCTCTCCTTCCTAATGGCTCCAGCAAAACAACACACAAAGGGACCTACATCCTGGTGAGATTTTCTTCATAACACAACATTACATATACGTTGGGTTACAGAATTTGCCCAGGCAGCTTAATCTGCAAAAACTAAACAATAGATGCAGGACCATGTAAGCAGTGCCTCAGCACAAAGTAGAAAATTGCTGTCTGTGCTCCACCGTTGGCTACTGCTGTTTTTACACTTAAGATTTTAATAGAGTCAAATGTTTGACTTCCACCTGCGCCCTTTTGTGCAAAATCGTATGTAGGTTATGCATAATACCTTCATTTCTTTCTCTTCCCTGTGCTGTCTGACATTTTCCTCTGGCCTCTGCCTTCTGTGCTTGGCCTGTTTTCATGCTGTTGTCTGTTTTAACATCCAGGTTCTGCTCCTCTCGTTCTCCCTGATCATTTCCTCACATCTTCAGCCAGACCCTTACAGCCAGCTCAGCCACGGGGAGTATACAAAGACCAAAGGTCTGTAGCGATGTGCAAACACACATACCCATTCTTTCTCTGACACAAATTTATGACTCTCCACTATACCTCCTTCTTTAGTGCCATCTCGTTCCCTGCAATCGATGGATGAAGTGCAAGATGCTCCTCCTGCTTCTCTTCCTCTCCTCACTGTCTCCGGGATCTTTGATGCCCTAGGCAGCCTGACAGAGCAACTCTGGCAGTGGAAAGCTCTCCCCACGGTTGAATTCCCATCCTCTCAGCACCGGGTTGATCACTGATATAACTGATATTGCGACCTTGGAGAAGAAGGAAATAGCAAAAGAATGCAGACTGTTTACAAGAGCAGAATCCAAATGAGCAGGTTTTCAGCATCTGTTTATCACTGCAGAGACTGAGTGATGTGTTGTGTTTGCTATCTACTTCAACATACAAACACTGAAGATTTTTTCACTGACTCAGATGGAAGTCAGTGAGGAGCTAGTCCACACAAACAAAGTTGTAATGTTGTTTTGGAAGAGTGGAGCCTCAGCGAACTGATGGTCTTGTATTCTGTTGCTGATGTTCTACTGCATGATGCAGGATCTGTAACAATACAAATGTATATTCATGGCTATATTTTCTTATTTACTTTATTTTATATGTTGAAAGACCTAATAAACAACAAGCGTTGTTCTATTTTGTATCTGTTCAATGCTGGCAAAGCACAACAGAATAAATATGAATTTTGGCAGCGTGTGAAAGGATTTGTTTCTTCCACTAATTCCATGTGTCCAGTTTGGAGAAGACTGGCATCCAAACAATAATGAGGCAAATAGCTTTCTTTATTTAAATAAAGTTTTTGGGATGATTTTCTGCCAACTGTCAATGTGGAAAATTGTGCTTCAGTTTTAATAATCATGAGTTAGTGACAGATTTGTTTGAGGTGGAATTTCTAAGTTGTCTAAGGCATCTGAGGGATAAGGACCAGAGGCGGCCATCCAGTTCCTCAAATGGACAAAAGCTGCCATCTGTTATGGGGAATGCATTTACTAACCAGTAACACTTATATATCATATTCTTGTCTCTGGTTCAATGCTGCAGAAACTCTCATTATGTTCTCTGTCCCTAATTTCCGTTTCCATGTCCTTAACACATCACAAGTCACATCTATTTTACATATTGCACATATCTGTTTTACAGGCTTCATGGGAGTTCAGTAAATCTCTGACAGCAATCTGTGTCGATATTTACCAGCAGACACACTGTGAACTATATTTTATTAGCTCAGTGTCTTCCCACCCACAGAATGGGGGCAACATCGAGGTCACATTTATTTTTGAACCACTAATGTTTAAGCAGTCTCTGCTGAGAGTAAGAAAGTGAACTCTGCACAGACCGGATGAGCAAGATGCTCATACTTATTGTGATTCATTTGACTGGACTTTCAGACAAGGCCTTAGCTAACATGGAGGACATTAGTGAATGTCCTTGATAATTATAACACTTTTTTTTCTTTTAGAAATGTAAGGGATTTACAGTATAATGACATGAAGAGCAGTCAGGTTTC
This sequence comes from Helostoma temminkii, assembly GCA_900302695.1. NCBI lineage: Eukaryota > Metazoa > Chordata > Actinopteri > Anabantiformes > Helostomatidae > Helostoma > Helostoma temminkii. The sequence goes on along the minus strand of OMLM01008979.1, from coordinate 109,308 downwards.
TACAATCACACACATGTTGGATGTTTAAGAGCAGGTACTGATATTTTAGCCATATTTGAACAGTGAACAATGTGCAGCAGTGCCATGTTCACCATCTCTTTTTGGCACATTAGCATGTTGATATTTGTTCATTTGCCACAAAGTAAAGCTAAGAAGAGTAATATAAATGTATTGTGTAGTGTAAACCAAAAATATTTCACTCATTTAATATTGACTTGCTAATCATGTCAAAAGAAAAGTGATAATTCATCCAGAGACAACATGGCTTCAGTATTTCTAAATCCAGACACAGCCCTGGTTTTAATACGTATAATTTAGGATCAACAGTCCTCTCTGAGTGCCACTGTTCAAGCTGTTACAATTTACAAACAGAATCAATTCAGCAAACCTGAACCAAAAAATGCAAGTACACTTTCCAGTGGGAGTGAGAAATTAATTATTGACCACACTGCTTTACATAATGTGCTGTGGTTGTGTGATAGAAAGTTATAGATGCGTGCAGAAATTCAGTCAGAATATCAATCACCTAAGAGTTTGAGTGGAGATTCAGCAAAGCTGAGAGTGAAAGAAGGCCACAGGATCAAAAAAATATTAATTCAGACAATCTAGCAGGTTTAGTTCATTTGTGGTCAAATGAACATTTGAACAGAGAAGCATAAAATATTTCATTTTGCAATCACAAACCAGGACACTTAAAAATGTTAAGGTCACTGCTATTTATGTTGTATGGAGGCATGTGTGCGCAGCCTTGAGTGGATGTATTTTACATTTATACTGACAGACGTTCAGATCGTGAGGGTTTTTGAGATCATTTTTCTCCTTTTTAAAATGAAGACCTGCTGTTTGCCGACCCTCAGATTTTAAATTAACTCATTTCTTGTATGAAGATCTTTATTCCTAACTGTTTTTCAATCCTATGTCCAGGACACAGTTACAGATGGTAAGACGACTGGATCTCTGCCTTTCACTGCAGCTTCGTGAACGTTCAGGATCAGTCCAAACAAATCTGCATTTCCGTCAACAACATTAAAAAAAACCCAGAAACTGCCAATTGTTACTGCTGTTTTGATTTAGAGTTGTTCCTGGTTGACTTATGAAAACATACAAAGAAACAGAAATGACAATAAATTGTCTCCAATTGTCTGGACTTTAAACGAGACCCTGATGTAACACTTTAAAGGAGAGACGCACTTATTTAATGTCACGTGGAACAAGCTGCTGAGGCATTACAGTTTGCTTTGGCACACAATGTCACACATGATGACGTTGGACAAGTTCTGTAATAAATCCCAAATGCAGTTGAAAGAGTTGTGCATATTGCTGTTGAGTTTGATAAATTACAAACTGTCAGTGTACGTCCACTCTGGCCTGTTGAAGCTTGATGAAATGATTGAAGTTCTCCTTTTATTGCATCTCCCCCTTTTCACTTCTCTCACTCACACACGTGGCCACAGAGGCTGTTGTGTGCATACCAACAGTGACCTATTAGAAATGCAAATCACAACACACATCTCTCGCACTCTCTCTCACTAGAATGAAAGTTGTTTGAAATCTAATTTATCATTCCTCTGATATGAATAATTTCAATGCACATTAACAAACCCTTGTAGGAAAAGGTTCCAAAAATACCACCTTGTGTAGTTTAGCTGCAAATCCTAAGCAGTAATATTAAAGGTTATATTTTAACATCTGAGACTGTGGTTCCATCTGATTGAGCAAACAACAAAATGCCAGCTTGCATATAAATGGGAGGGTAAAAGATGACTTGCAACACATTGAGCAGTGTTTGGCAGAAACAAAATAATTTATATATGTCTAAAATTCCAACAATCCATGACTATAAAAAGAAAAAATCAGAAAAGACTGCAGTATATCGGGCCACTAAATTATTTCTCCTCCATTTACTCCAGCATCGCACAAATCTCCCTGTGTTTTTACCCATGAATCTTCAAGCACTGTGCAAAAACCTTTCAATAGCAACTGAAAGATAAAATGCTTCATCTCATATTGTCCCTAGAGTCGCTGCGATAATCAAAACAATGTAGCAATAGACTGCTGCGGGTGGATGTGCGCACCCTGCTGGTGCGCCACCCGGCGGCGGAGAAGCGCCCAGCGACTATAAAAACATCCAGTCTGAAGACGCTGTCAGCATCAGTGAAGGAAGAGGCGACTGTGTCAGGTCGACATTGTGACTGAACAGTTAGTTGTTTGTCCCTGCTTGTAAAAACGATAAAATGCGAGTAGAGACAGTTTTAGAAATCCTGGGGATAAAATCTGCAACTCTAATCTGCCTCCTCTGAACTACAGGACGATGAGGATTTTTGCATCGACCCCTCATCGCCGCCTCTGGAAGTTTTCCTGAAAGAGCAGGAGTAAATCTGCGAAGCTTAATTTTAAAACGACAACTCGCATTTTCCTCTGCAGAATCATGCAGAGTAACAGCAGCGCATCGGGACTCCCGACCACCTTGAGCGTCTGCGGAGGAGGAAAGGATGAGCATGAAATCTCCAAACTGGTCAACCCCACAGGAGCAGCCTTCAACCTGGCGGCGTTTAACCTTTCACTGAACTGCTGGCTGCATATTCTTACCGAGGAGTCCACTCTGGACATGCATGGAGACAGTGCGAACTTGGCAGTAAGTTTAGACCCTTTTTTAAAAAAAATACAAACTGCAATAAAAAATGATAAAACGAATACATGTTGACGTCAGCAGTGATTATGCATGAATCACATTAAGTGCATAGAAATGCTTATATTTTCAGCTGCATGTTGTATTTTGTAATTTTCTTCCCTGCTGACATTTGATCATGTTTACTTGAAGATAAAACGTCATCGTGTGTGTCTGACAGGTGCGAGTGCTCATTGCTCTGGTGTACCTGGTGGTGTGCGTCCTGGGGCTGGTTGGTAACCTCCTGGCACTTTTTCTGCTCCACTCTCGCCGCCGAGGCCACCACCAGTCCTCCATCGACTGCTTCGTGATGAGCCTGACGCTGACAGACCTCCAGTTTGTCCTGACTTTACCCTTCTGGGCAGTGGACACGGTGCTGGACTTCCGCTGGCCTTTCGGTTGGGTCATGTGTAAGATTGTGAGCTCAGTCACCACCCTCAACATGTACGCAAGCGTCTTCTTCCTCACGGCCATGAGCGTGGCCCGATACCGCTCCCTGGTCACCTCTCTGAGAATGGACAGCCCCAGGATCGCTACTGCTCGAGCCAAATGGGCCAGCTTAGCTATCTGGGTGGTGTCACTGGTGGCTACGCTGCCTCATGCTTTCTATTCTACCACAGTCCAGGTACAGTGACTTCAGGTTGAACCCAGGGGGTGGGCAGGGTGTGTCAGACTGACACAGGTCCTGCTTCCTGTTGGAGTTTTTGGTCTGGTAATCACTCACATGTCTACAGTCTGAACACACCATGTTCACCTGTGAACATGTATTTGTGTTTTGGTTGTAGCATCTCTTATACATTAATTCATGTCCTAAAAGTTTTTTTTCCTGATTTCATTTGCAGATGATGCTTAGTTTGGGTGCAGCCTCTGATGCAGTTGTTGTGTTTACAGGTGTCTGCGGACGACGAGCTCTGCTTGGTGCGATTCTCTGATTCTGACTCAGGAAACTGGGATCCTCAAGTGCTCCTTGGACTCTATCAGACACAAAAAGTCCTGTTGGGATTTGTTGTCCCGTTGATCGTCATCTCTGTGTGCTACCTCCTCCTTCTGAGGTTCATCCTGACCCGGCGTGTAGTAGGCAGCGTGGTCAGTGGGGATGTCGCAGAGATGTCAGAGTGTGAGAGAGGGCGTCATCGGCGTCGCTCCAAACTCACCCGCTCTGTCACCATTGTAGTTTTGTCCTTCTTCATATGTTGGCTGCCCAACCAGGCTCTCACGCTGTGGGGGGTGCTGATCAAATTCGACATGGTGCCCTTCAGTAAAGCCTTCTACAACGCCCAGGCCTACGCCTTCCCCCTGACTGTGTGCCTAGCTCATGCGAACAGCTGCCTCAACCCTGTGCTCTACTGCCTGATCCGAAAAGAGTACAGAGCTGGACTCAAGGAGCTTCTGCTAAGAGTGTCTCACTCTGTCCAAAATGTCCTCACGCTGGTTCTGAGAGGGAGGAGAATGCAGGAAGAACCATCCAGTTTGGTCATGATACACAAGGACATGAATATGTGAATTACTCTTTAAATAAAACATTTTGGAAAATATGCTTTATATTTGCCAAGAATCAGATGAGAAGACAAGCTTTCATATCTCTACGCTCCATCTGAAACAATCCCAGCTTAATATGAAACCGTCTCAGCAGCCAGTTAGCTGGTCTTCTGGGACAACTAGCCTGGCTCTGTTAGCACATCTAAAGCTCACTAATTACCAGGCTGTATTTAGTTTGTTTAAAGCTACAATAAGAAGCTTTTGGGAATTAAACTAACAGTAACATAAGACTCAAAATCACCAGGCTGTTAAATGAGTCACAGAAGCTTTTAATAGCACATCTCTCCACATTAAGATACATTTTGGAGCATATTTAAAACAAACAAACAAACAAACAAAAACACAGTAATGAGAATTCAGTATATAGTATCTGGACTTTAAATGAGTAGAAAGTATTCAGAAATGTTTACTTTTTGCACATTTGTCTCTGTTGTAAATTTATTTTAAAATTGCAAAACTTGCAAATCATAAAAAAAATAAAAAAAATAAAAAAATAAGCAAAGAAATCTAATTTACATAAGTAAATCAGTGCGTCCTGTGGCCTCAATGATTGTGAAAAGGAAGGAGGCCTTAACCAGTGTCACAACCCATTAGAGTTTGCCAAACAGCATTTAAAGACTCTGAGCATGAAGACAAATATTTTGTGGTCTGATGACAAAAATAAACTTTGGGCAGAACTCCAAGCACTATGTCCAGTGATCACCAGGCACTGCTCATCATCTGGCTCAAACCATTTCCCGCGGTGAAGCATCATGCTGTGGGGAGCTTCTCAGAAACTGATCAGAACCGGCACCAGAGTGCAAAAGATCTGAGACGAGGATGATGGTTCACCTTTTATCATGGATACGAACCAAAGCAAACAGCCAAGACAACGGAGTGGCTGCAGAGCCAGTCTCCGATTCTTCAGCCAAAGCCCAGTCTCAAACCATTAAGAAAAAAGTATGGAGAGACCTGAAGATGGTAGTTTGCAGATTCTTCCCATCCAATCTGATGGAGCTCGAGGGAATCTGTCAAAAAGAATGGGATAAAATTCTGGTGTGAGAAGCTTGTAGAGACTCACCCAAGAAGATTCAGAGGTAGAATTACTGTCAAATTAGCATTTAAAAAGTATTGAAATAAGGGTTTAAATACTTTATTTTTCAAAATGTAAAAAAATATATTACACATGTATATTTTAAATATATGTTTTCAGTTCACATATGGCTTCTTGTTTGCATGATAGAGCTTTACCTTGTATTTTTGGATGGCACAGCGAACTGTGTTTACTGACAGTGACTTTTGGAAGTTTTCCTGAGCTCATGCAGGGATGTCCACTGTTCTTAGTGCGGTGCTGTCTGATGGCCCAAAGATCACAGGAATCAAATACTGTGTTTTGGCATTGTCCCTTTTCTCCAGATTATCTGAATCTTTTGATGACAATATGTACGTAAATGATGATATATTTAAAGTCTTAGTGATTTTAAGTTGAGGAGCTTTATTCTTATTTTTGAAAATTTGTATTTCTCATTACTTCTGAGAGACTCTGCCTCTCTGACGCTCTTTTAAACACAATCATCTTACCGACTGCTGCCAATTCATCTAATTAGTTGCCAAATGTTCTTCCGGCCTTTCTTTCTTAGTACCACTTACTTTTCCAGCCTTTTGTTGAATCTGCCCCAACTTTTTTGAAATTCGCTGCTGCCGTCAATTTTGACATTACCTTTTTTTTCTTAAAATGGTACATATTCTTAGCTTAAACAGATGATGTGTTTTCTATGTCCTATTGTGAATAAATAATGGGTTTATTAGATTTGTATATCATTGCATTCTGTTTATGTATACATTTTACACAGAGTCTCAACTTTTGGTGTTGTACATTCACAATGCAGCAAAATGTGCAGCAGTTAAGAGGTCTGAATACTGTGCCTGTACAGTTTACATCTCAGAACAAATGTTGTACACTGTAACTGTTCAAAAAAAACGAAGTGTTAAAATAGTAAATCACTTATTTATACAGGTACCACACTAATGCCACATTACATACTGTGCTTTAAAGTTGCTGATAGATGAGTTTAGTTGTCCCTTCAGTCTGTTTCACATTAATGCACTCACTATCTTTTAGATTTATTATGCACTTATATGAAAAACAGCTGCACACACTGCGTATTGTTGAAAATGTTTAAAGCCTCCATCAGCTGGCTGTGAGTTATACTCATAAAGTCAAGAGGCAATCAAACTGAATATTGTTACAGTTTCGTTAGGATTAATGCGTTTAATATTTATTCGTGTTATTGTTGTTAACTCAGTCATAACACTTCACTCCTCATATGCATTAAAATTGAACCCTGTTTGTCTTTCAGTGTTTGATTCTAGCATGACGCTGTCAACCATACGTGTCTCTGTGTCTGCCTTGCTGTACCACTGTGAATTGTGATTGCATGTGTGTTGTGTGACTTTAAATAAAAGAAGGGGACAAAAGAACCCAGTGACATCTCGGGAAAGTTAATATCTGCGATGACAATAACAACAAAACCAGAAAGATGAGGTAAATGAGTCGGCTGCACAAAAGCTTCTCCGCGTTATTGCCCTTTTGCAACCTTTAACGTCTGAACATGGATAAACATCTTCACCTGCCCTCAGACAGCGGCTGACATGCAAATATCAAAGACACACACGATCCACCACAGTCCCTCCATTGTGTGCCACTCTGGTAGTAATTACTTCCCAATCAGAATCAGGGATTTTTTCAGTACGTCTGTGTGGGAGGCTCTGATGCAAGCGAACCTTGGCGTGTCTTCTATCCCTAATATCCACTGTTATTTTCTCTGATTTAATGTGTTGTCTTAGAGCTCACCTCATAATTTAATCCTACTCTCATGAAGCACAAAATGACAGAGCAGCTACTGCACCTCCACTTAGAGAGCCTTTTCTATTTCAGAGAAACATTTGACAGGGAAATGTGTTGCAGTCTTGTGCTTCCAGCCATTCATCCTCAAGAACACTTCCACAGAGCTCCACTGATGAAAACTACTTGAGAAAGTCCATGTGTGAGTGTCATCCATGTGCATCCATGTATGGTTGTGTGTGCATCGCTGGTTTGAAGATATGACAGGCTGTAGATTGTTATTTCCTAAAATGAGATGGATGAGCTTTGTAAAAAGGCACTGAAATGGGTCAAAGACAGCTACACATGGAGGTGACATGTGCACAGTAAAGATATGATATACCAACATAACAAAAGTTTTAATGTGCCACTGAAGAGAAACCTATTTTTATGTGCTATTGTATATATAATATTAATTCTGCTCTTTGAGAGAGCTGCTGGCCAAAACTGTCTGGAGTTCAAAGCAGAAGTGTTTCCAAAAGCAAGCAGCAAACTTATTTGCTCAGAGTTCACTGTGGTACTGTGGCACCAGGTTAGTAAAGAAACGTTCCTGTGTAGCGCAGTGTACTCAGTGTGCTCCAATGGATGTTGAAGCCTTATCATCAACATAAGCACTTTGTTCAAACAATATCTTTGATTTATTAATAGCTTTTGCAGAGATTTTCAGACTACACCAGTCTTGGTTAGGATGATTGTAGGATTTGGATAAAAAATCTCAACTGCACCTCACTCTCAGTCTTAAGCTGTTGGAGTTGAAAGCTCAAACACTTCTTACGGCTTCATCACCTTCTGGCTTCTTTTCACTATCTAATGAATAATAACCCTTCAACCACTTCTTTAAACAATAAATGACTCTTGTGGGCCAACATGATCCACATCCTCTTGTGATCTTCAGCATGAAGAAATTTCAGCTGCATGTCAGTTTTCTTAACAAAAAACAAAAGTTAGAGTTGAATTTTTTGTGACGAAACCTTGTGGTCTATGAGATGTGGTTCAAAGTCTCAGTTGAAAGTTCAACTGCATCTAAAGGTCTGTTATTAAAGGTCAACTTACTACTGTGTCTCACAGCCTTAGTAATGAAGACAGATTTGCAGCTTAAAACTTTGGTTATAAACTCAACATCATCATGGAGAGTTCATCATGAAGACCATGACCTAATTTGACAGCACCTAAAAGTCACTCAATTAAATATGATCAATAATACCAAATAAATAGGTTTTTCTAGCAAGTATGGGATGTTAAACACTTAGACTATCTCACAGACTTCAGCATAAAGAGTGTTCAACCACTTCTCATGACTGTGGTTTATCCTGCTGCTCCAGTCCACTTTTCTAGACATACAGATGCTATTTTAGAACCATAGTTGAATAATCAAAAGCTTTCGTTCCATTTAGCATGGTCTGACTATGAAATCAGATAATCGGAGCAACGTAAAGGTGAACGTTAGTTAATGCTGCTCTGAAGTGCACATATGCTGCGGCACAAACAGGAAGAACAAAAACACGTCTCCCTCCGGAGAACGATCTCATTAAGAACTGTGATGATGAATCTGAATGCAGCTGTTACTGTTGAGACGCACTCATTACTATTAAAATGCACGTCTTAATAGAGACAGACGTCATGTTCTTTATTCAAGAAAGCTAAAAAAGTGCATGAAGTCACTGTGATGTTTTTCTGAAGTGAAAAGTCAAATACAACTACTCAGGTCAAAGAGAAGCTAGAGAGCTAGAATTTGGGTTTTGAGCATAAGAGGTCAAGCTCAATTAAACGGCTTCTTGTAGAGTTGTAGGGTTGATTCAGTGAAACTGAGAATAGACAAAGATGAAGCTTGTTAACCAGAAACTGGTGGCTTATTATATATGTGTTCATAAAAAAATCCTGCTGATGAAAAGTCTTTTGGATGACTCAATATGAAGTTATCGTGAGCTTTGCTGAGAAAACACGAAGATTGAAGATGAAGATTAAATCATGCATTTTCAGTACAGGGGTGATTAATTTAAATGGTAACTATTGAAAATGTTGTTTGTTTTCTTATATTTTAGTGGAGCCTGCCTTCGAGTGTGATTATGACAGTTCAGTTTTATCAAACAACCACGCTCGTGTAACGCCACACATTTCTTTAATCACATTAAAGTTCTCCACACTATGACAGTCATCTGAGCTAATCCCACTCCTGGAGGTCTTTGATACCCTAAAGCAGCTTGGTCTGATCCTGGTGGCTTGATTCATTGGCTTAAAAGCATCCTACTGCCACTGAAACACTCCCAAAGTGTGAGGCGGTCACCCTGGTGCTTCACAGCAGGGTTGGTGTTAAACGGTTGGTACTGGGCTTTTACAAGATGTAGCACTAAAAATGTATCCTTTTGTGTCAGCTCCAGGAATTCTTGATTCTTACGGCCTTTCTGTGACGTGACACAGATATATAAAGTTCTGCACTGATTGAGACCTGCCTTCACAGCCAACAGGGATCTGATCTAGAGTCTCTAACAGCCATTGTCGCTGGAGGAAGAGGACGAACAGCAGTAGTCAGTCTGTTCGGTGCTATAAAAATTATAATAATGAAAAGTGAGAACACCAACTTCCCAGAAACCGTGAGATGCTGCAGTTCTACATCTTCTCACCAAACACATAAACTCCACTGTCACCTACTGGGTCAAAGAAATTGTATTGTAATTTATTTTTCCATTTTTTGACCAGGTGGACATGAATAAAAGAAAATTATTTGGCTACAGGTTGAGTGTGGGGCTGCAATAAACTGAAGGCTCATCAAATGTTCTAAGGGATAAGAAAGAAAAAATATTGCAAGAAAAAAATATATATATGATTTTGAAATTGCAATATCCTGGATACTTTCACCCGCAGGCTCATAGAAATCCTTCAGACAAGTATATTTTCCCCACCCTTCCACAAACTGAAAATTTAGAACATGATTCAATAGCTTACTGAAAAAATGGTTTGTAATAATGGAGTGAAATGTGCAATAGCATTCAGAAGTTTGGGGTCACTTAGAAATGTCCTTGTTTTGAAGGGGAAAAAAGGATCTTTGCCCATTAAAATAACATCAAATTGACTGAAACTGTAGACATGATTAATACTGTAAATGAATATTGTGGCTAGAAACAGCTGTTTTTAAATGGAACATATACATAGAGATGCAGAGGATTGTTTTCAGCAATGACATGCTATGTTTACTAATGCAAGCTCACCAATTTAAATGAATAATTGATAATTAGAAAACCACTTTGCAATTGTGTTAGCGCAGCTGATTAAAGATGCAATAAAACTGGCCTTCTTTTAGACGAGTTGAATATCTGGGGCATCAGCAATCATACGTTCAATTTCAGACTCAAGATGGCCAGAAGTTTCTTTTGAAAGTCATCATGATTACCATCTATTTTTGTTCTGAGAAATGAAGGGTATTCTATGTGGGAAATTGCCAAGAAACGGATGATCTTTTCCGGCGCTGTATGCTACTCACCCTCTCCCAGGGGCAGTGCAAAGTGTCCTTAACTGGAATAGAAAGAGGAGTGGGAGGCTCTGGTGCAAAAGGACAAATACATTCAATGCCTCACAGGTTCCCAACTGGCAGCTTCATTAAATAGTGCCCACAAAAGATCCCTCTCATCTTCATCAGTGTACAGGCGACCCCCAAGATGCTGGCCTTCTAGGCAGAGTTGCAAAGAAAAAGCCATTAAAAAGAAAAGACCAAGATGGGCAAAAGGACGCAGACACTGGACCCAGGAAGCCTGGAAAGTGTGTTATGGACAGACATATCCAAGCTTGAACTTTGGAAGAACTACATCTTTGTCAGAAGTTCAAATGACACAATCATTATTTAACTGTAAATAATTATTTATAACTGCGTCCATGGCTTCATTCCCTTTTCTGTTAAATATATTTCTTATCCAAACTCATTTCATACATCTTTTCATAGAAAACAACATCAACTGTCGAAGTGACTCCAAAAACCCTTGAATGATCATGTGTATGACATCATATCTCTCAACACTAACTACAGACCGAAGACATACTGAAAAAAGGGGCTGAGCACTTTTCAATGGCCAAGTGAAAACATTGAGATCATTAGCACCATTGTGAGGAGACAACTGAGGCTGTGTAAGGACCCATTCACAGACTAGACTTTTTGACTCTTAGCATGCGTTTAAGTTGCAGCTGTTGTCTATGCACCATCATCTAAATGACGATTATTTTATTCAATAACACATTATTTGCTTCAGCACATCAATTTTGTATGGACATAACCTACTAAAATTAAAGCTGAGACTCAGTATTTATAGCACATGTAGCATCTATTATTTTACTTTCAATTGAATATGCTGCATTCATGTTCACCACAGTAATCATCTACTTACATCTACCAACATCTGCATCCCATTGTACAGCCGAAGCATCAGATACGAATGCTGTAGTATTAAAAATTAACAATAGCGCAATGAAGGTGAACTCAGGCTCTTCTGCGTTCCACCCATTGACATCGGTTTCTGAGAAAAAGTAGGTTTGATGTTCAGTCATAGTATGAACAAACATCCCTTCTCTGTTAACCTGCTGCTGACTCACAGTCCACAAAGCATGTACACAGGAGGTAAAAACAGGAACTTACTATGTTTATTGCCATAAACAAAGGTGTTGAGAACAGCAAACAATTTCAAAGTATTTTGTTTCCTGAGATGAAAACATTTTGTTCGAAAATGAGGGAATGTCTACTTACAGCCAATCACCAGCAGGTGTTCCATTTACTGACAAAAACATAAGAAATTACAATTTTTTGTGCACCAAGAGAAATGCTTTTTGTAATTCTTTTTTGAAAATTGGCAATTGTAATGATTTAGGTAACACGCTATTAAAAAAAAAATCAGCTTACTTCATATTCCCACTTTCGAAGTATTGAACCAATGTGTCTTTAAAGGACGAGACCTGTAGGGCTGAGATCTGGAGCACACGGTTATAAATAAAGCTTTTAATATAGGTGCAGCAACATTACACACTTTATTAAGAGCTTTATTTATAACTTTGTGCTCCAGATCTCATCTCAACCTACCTGGTTCTCCCAGTAAATTTAAATAATTCCCCCTTTTAATGTCCATACTAAAGGAGGAGGAACATTCACATTGCTGGTTGTGTGTTGGTAAAATAACTAAAGTTTATGTGATCATAATTGAAAAAAAAGATTACATTTACATCTTAATGTTAGTTTGTGAAGCTTTAGCAGGGTCTGTTGCGCATAACTGCTTGTCTCTGCTGTAAAGGGAGTCTAAGAAATCTGAGATTAACCAAACTACTACGTGCTCGAAGAGTCTTTGCTCCGGGGAGTGTCGAACAACCTTTCTCTAAAATGATCAAATACGGCACCCTTGGTTGTAAAGTTTTTTCTGGACGTGTTTGTGTTGTGAAGTTGTTTTGGGGAAAAAAAAATACCTGAGGCTATTTCTTTTCAGTTATTCCCACAGGGGAGTCTGCTCTCTCCCGCTTGACTGAAACTGTCTCCCCCTTAACATCCTCGTCCTGTGTTAACTGCGTTGCTTCTCTCTTCCTCTCCTCCTTAATGGCGTCCTTTTTCACCTTCTCCTTTACAGTATCATCATGTCCTGGTTTAACATCGGTGCTGGACTCTAATGTGGGTGTGGAGCTCTCGCAGAGAGTTGGACCCTCCCACTTTGGGATGTCCAAACCCAGTAGCTCCATCAGCTGTTTCATGACCTCGTCCACATAACTATGGATACGCAGGTAGGCATGCTTGTCCTGTAAGACCAAAAATGACACCTGTTAAAATAGTAAGGCTGAGGGTGCCAGACAGATTCATCATTTTTAATTTGCTTGGTAGACAGCAACATGTGTACGTGCCACTCCACATTTCCATAAATACGTGTGTCTGGTGCTGGAATGACACTCACATGCTTTGTAGGCTGCAGGTTTACAATAACCACTTTGCCTCCTTTGCGTTTTGTGAAAAGCGGAAGGTCTCCGCTGGGTTTGATCTGCAAGGACGTGCCGAGTGTCAGCGCCAGGTCTGCTTGTCTGATTGTCGACAGTAGAGAAATACATCATGTTACACATAATATTCTTATTATTACCTTTTGTTGAGGGGAATTTGGGGCAATGTGCCCTGAAGATCAGGTTTGGGAACATTTAAATTTAACATTTAGCATGTAAGGTTGTTCTGAGGGTATTATTCCTCTGACTATCTGCATAAAAAAATTCTCAAACTAAGATTGTATTATCAAGTGGAAAATTGAAATGTTGCCTTACTCTTTTTGTAAAACACAACCAGAATAGTGACACATATTGTATGAACACAAAAAATATGGAAAACAAAACAATACTATAGTTGATAACACCGTGTTTTAAATTTTGTGTTAATTCTGGTTCAAGACTCCTCTATGTCATTAAAATGGAAATTATGTGTGTAATTATGTCCATCTAATTGATGTAGCCATTTGCTGACATACAATAAAAGCTTTCTGGAGGTGAGGAATTGCATATTGACATTAAAGCACACTCTGATTTATACATACAACCTAAAAAGCCTTTTAAATAAGGGGTTATTTGCATGTCAGGAAGCTGACAACAAACACAAAAGCCGATATATACTAATAACTAATTAGAGACAGATTTTACAATGCAATTTCCCCATTGTGGGACTAATAAAGGTTTTCTTATCTTATCTTAATCAGAAACAGAACATAATGTAAAACATGAGCAGGAGTACCTGCTGGCTTCTTCTGCTTTACTCAGGTCTCTTTCAGGAAGAGCATCCTCCCAGTCCAGTATAGTGCTTATCAGCTTCCCTCTGTTGTAGGAGAGAACACATAAATATGCTGATTTATTACTGGTGATAGTTTACTGCTTACTGTAGTTTCAAAATGTACAAGTCCATGCATGTGTGACCTGCAAGCTCTGAGTCCTCTGGAGCGAACAACTTCACAGTAACGTCCTGTCGGTTTCAGCCCCATTACACCGATCACCTTTTCTCTGACGTACTGCCTGCAAAACAATGAATCCGGTTTATCAAGGTGAATTATACACAAAACATAATGCAGGCACAGTTTCCATATAAGATAAATAAGACATCTTTTCCCTCCAGACAGCTTGTCCTTTTCTACAAAGGGACTTATAAGGACTCTGGAAACACTTAGGATTTCAGGGACTCAATGCCACTGTGTAGACGAGGGGCAGGTAACCAGGGGTTGCCTACCCCTGGTGTGGACGCTTCAGACTTGTCTAAACATACATTTGCTCTTCAACCCTGCTGGTTTATTTTATCTCAAAGGCAAACTACTGGGGTGAGCTCTGAAGACTGTGCTGGTCACTGAAGTAAAATGTGAAGGATGCTTCCATTTGAAAAAGAACCGATGGTGCTGATGACTGTCAACAGACAGGATTAATGTGTGAAAAGTGAGGTGGTAGATGGTGATTTTTGTTTTTCTAGAAGCAATTACACCTTCAGTTGTTTATTTGTTTATATTTCTATGTAAAACTTAGGGGTTTTATCTAATCTAATAAAATGGCACCAAAGTAAACAAATCAATTAAAGCAGTAGCTTGGTGAAATGAGGATCACAGCGTATGTGTGTGGGAACATACCTGCCACATTTCTCACACTCCTCCACAAACATGTTTCCATGCAGCTCTGATAGCATATCCCTAATAGAGTAAGATGGAGAGAAAGCAAAAAAAGGTTTAAAGTAAATTTTAAGTAAAATGTATGTCAGAACTCTACTACACAACTTTTTACTTAGGTCTTCTTTGAGACTTATACTTTGATAAATATTCTGACCTCGTATAAACACTTTCCATATTCTGCCTGGCACCTATGCAGATTAGTGACAACCCAGTTCATTTTACCAGCTTGTCTGTCGTATCAGTGATTTCCTCGAGGAACTACCACTTTGCTGTTTGGCCACATTTGAAAAAATAAAAAAATAAATAAAAGAGACAGGAAGACAGGGAGACAGGAAGAGCAGAGAAATGGCTTCCAGGGAAAGTAAGTCTTCCAGTATGCAGTGGATGTAGGTTCTAAATTAGAAATTGGATTCTTGGCCTTGGGTAAGTCCAGTATGATTGGATATTCTAGAGTGAGACCAAATATTTTCCATCACACTGAGCTTTATTTAAGCAGTGGTTAAAGAATAACTCAGTTCTGGCACTGTTACAGCTGTTATCACAAGAAAGCAGCTTTAAATTCAAAACAATGAGACACAACCCACAGTGTAGCAAATTGGCATAAGTCCGGTTATCTTGCATAATTTAAGTGTATTTGTAAAACAAACTAAAACTAAACTAAGTTCTTTCCTCTTCAAAAAGGAATTCAGTGTATTTCTGAACAAGCTGGGCAGATAACTTTTACTGTAAACAGGGACCTCACATCCTCTTATTCATTCACTCTCCATCCACTCACAGTCCTTCAACTCCTCATTCTCACTCTGCATAATACAGAGACTTCCTAAAATGTGATGTATATGGAGAACACTGTTGTTCTCCTGTAGTTGACACAGGGTAGATGACACAGTATATACAGTACGTAAAGCTGCACTAAGTCTATTTTCTTATATAAAAAAGCCTCAAAGAATGACATTGTTTCATCATGTACACACCACATTTTTATTTTCTTCAGCTCATGGTTTTCGTTTTCTGGCCTTTGACTTTAATGTGATGGTTCAGTGTCACTATCAATCTGGATTCAAGCAGCTGTGGGGCTATTTTCAACAGAAAAGAAGTTTCTGATCTAAGTGGAGCATTTAGCATCTAAAAAACAGATATTACCCTCAGAGGTTTTTGAAGACCAAGCCAAGGAAAGTGAATACTGGCCATACATTCATCAGGAGGACTTGGATCAAATATGTTTCTAGCATGTTTCTTTTCATCGTCTTCACATTATAGTCAGTGTCAAAGATACTGAGGATGTTGAGGATACAGGACTGACGTACCTGGGGAAGCCTGATCGGACATGTAGTCCGTCCACATTCTGACTGATGAGATACTTGAGGTGTCCGGCCCTCTGGAGGCCCAGCAGAGCCAAGTGAGTCAAGCTGGGTCGGGCATCTTCAAATGTGGTGTCAAAGTGAGGTAACTCACCCTTTTCTTCTAAAGTCCACACACCCTTTGGACCCCTGAAACATAGAAATTAATATACTGAGAGAAGATATAATCAGAAAATTGACAGGTTGTGATGCAGTGCATGAATTAGATGTGTTGGTTTTGTATTCAAAGTTGTGTTCTAATAATCATGAAGGGAGGATTTCCTCAAAGGAGCTCAGCAATATTTGTGTACCAAACTGACAACATTTTGTCAAATGTGTGAACATGCAAAGATTGTGTCACTGCTAAAATGTATAAGGAATATAGGAAAAATATTAAATAGAAATATCACATATTTTAGAAAAGTTTCAACAATTTCTCAACAATACTTTTTACAGAAATATTTCTAATAGCATACATACAGTCACAAGCATTCAGACTGAAATATATTAAGTCTAATCTGAAATCATTCTGTTTGTGCTTTCTGGATTAACCAGTCAGTTTTTAGCCTCTGAATGAGGAATGAATTCTCTGCCACATTCAGCACTGATGCTGTCTAACACCTTCACAGCTGCCAAGTTATTTCGAGGATGCATAACTTATCTTTATGCATCAGACGAGGGAACGCATTCTGGGAATCCTTTATGCAGCAAGTCTCATCACTTGCTTTGTAGCTGAACTAAAACTGCGCCACAAGTGCTCAACCAAAACCAGTTGTCTGGTTGCCACAGAAGATAAAAGCCATGGAGCCTCTGTAAAGCAGCTAAATTCACATTTTGGTGTGTGTGTGTATTGGTGTGTCCATGTGTGTTTGTGCCTGTGTGCCTGATGTGTACATAAAACCCTTGGCTTCAGTGATGTTGCCGTCCAGAGTCAGATCTCTCTGGCTGACAGGCAAAGCCATCAGGTATGAATGAGTCAAGTTTCCACAGCTAAAATATCCAAGCGTGTATATCTAAAATTCACACCATCTGTCATTCACATCAGATGAACCATGAAAAAGTGAATTAATCATGGCCATAGTGTGTTTGCACAGTAACAATGGAAATTCTTCCCCTGTAACGGAAGGAAACAAAAGGGGTTGATTTATTTCAATGTGTTTATGATTTTACAAACAGCTAGATTAGAAATAAAGAAATGCCACCCTCACCTGCTCAAAAAGTGGTACTACAGTAGAAGAAAAGGACAGTGGTTCCTATTATGTCAGCCGAATCAGTGGAAAAAGCTAAATCTCAAACAAAATAATAATTCAGCTCACTCACCATGCTACTTCTCCAAGTAGAGGGTGTCTACGTTTAATGAACAGTGACAAAAGTGTGGTAGTTGTCACATTTTCAGTTTATTAAATAACCGAGCTGCTATGGGAAATCTGTAGTGTGATATGATGCATTTCAAAAAATAAGAAATCATCACAAACATTTTCAAGTTATAACTCCTCAGCTAACTAATTCAAGACTCCCATGAGCCCGAGCTCCTTTTTAAAAAAATGTATAATGCATCTGTTATGTCTGTTTTATTATACCGTACATTGTGTTTTTGAGTTTTTTTTAAAATTTAATATAAAGTTAAATCGTTTAGGGCTTTAAAGTTGTGATAAAAAAAGAACTTGAAATGATAAGATCTTATAGCGCAGAAATTAGAAATTTGATTTACATGAATATGCAGAAAAGTTATCTACATATATTATTATTTTTCCCATAACTTAACTAAGTAATTATCCAGCACTACACTGATGACAGTTGTATCAAAACATTGATTTGTCCAGTAATTTTCCTCTATTTCATTTATAAAATGTTCAGAACTAAAAGCGTTACAATTAACAGCTGCAACTAAAGATACTGATTTGTTCTTTGCACCATGAAACTAATATAAATATAATGTAGTGAGTTTTTCTAATGTGCCTTTTACAAATTACTGTGATACACAAACGTAACTTTAACAATGATTGAGCTCAAGTTTACACAAACCTGCTTTATTTTATATAGAACAAAAAACATTCTCTTATTGTTTACACATACGTAAGGCAGAATGTCACAAAAAGTCTGTGCTGAACTTAGGGAAAGTCAGAATTGTCATTCCTATCGTGAACATGGTTGAAATCATGGGAAAGAAGTGTTTTAGTGGGAAAAAGGTGAAACGAGACAACTACTGACTGTGTGCCTCACCTGAAGTCAGGGATTCCTGCTGAGGTGCTGATTCCTGCTCCAGAGTGAACAACCAAGTACCGAGATTCTTTTATCAGCTGAGCGAGGGTCTCCACCTTCGCCTTTAGTTCCTCGGGACCATCAAACGTCTGCCAGAGAACAAAATACCACAGGATCAACAACAGGCGAGTGGTAGCGGCACAGTCAAATGTCAGTGTTTTCTAATAAATTATTATTTTATTTTATTATTTTTATTATTATATT
>OMLM01008979.1:68379-81809 GCA_900302695.1 Helostoma temminkii | reverse complement strand
TTTATGCTTTATTATGTAAACATCAACTGAATGTTGTTCTTTAATCGTCCTTGTCACAGTATTTGTTGTAATACCAGTTGATGTGCACACAGTGATATTTAATTTAATATTAAATCACAAAGCACGCGTTTAAGGTGATGTTTGCAAAGTGACTGTATATGCACTGTTTCACACCCCTCTGTGCTGTTTGTTTAGCTCCAAGATTAGGATCCGCGACGGCCGCGCCAAGCCCATAGACCTTTTGGCAAAGTACATTAGCGCAGAAGATGACGATCTTGCAGTGGAGATGCACGAGCCATACACCTTTCTCAATGGGCTCACAGTTACAGACATGGACGACCTGCTGGAGGACATTAAGGTTTGTTATATTTAACTGGAAATTTTGTATGACTCATTGTCCAAGGTTTGCATATGGAAAATGGAAAATTGCATGCAAGTTTAGTCATTGCACCATCTGCATAACTTCTGTTCAACACTGAATGCACAAGCAATGATATTACTGTAATTGTTGTTCAGTGTAGAAGCTCTGTCTGCTGTTGTCTCTTCTACCTTCCACTCAGGGGAGCCAATCCCACAGCTTTCAAACTAATTAGTGCTGTAGTATCTCATGGTTAAGTTAAACTTAACGCAGAAAAGAGGGATGTGAAAATACAGTCATGTGGATGTGAAACTTAATTGAGGTCATGTGTTTTTAGTTGCTTTAGGCTGCAGGTGTCAAACTCCAGTTCTCTAAGGGCTGCAGCCCTGCTTGTTTTCCAATGCAATATCCAATGCAATCCAATATCCCTGCTTTACTCTCTGCTGATTACCTGAATCAGGTGTGTTCAGCCAATCAGAAGATGTAAATGCGGAGATTGTTGGAAAACAAGTAGGACAGTGACCCTCAAGGACTGGAGTTTGACACCCCTGCTTTAGACCTGTCATTGTTTTTAATGAACTCTCTTTCTATGACTGCTCTGGTAGGTGTATATGGAGTTGGAACAAGGTAAGAATGTGGACTTCTGGAGAGATATGACAACCATCACTGAAGATGAGATCAGCAAACTGAGAAAACTGGAGGCTTCTGGCAAAGGACCAGGTACATAATACTTTCGGAGTGTCATAAAGTAATGTTATACTTGACAAAATAACACAGGAAGCTCTGCTCAAACCAAACTTTATAAGAAAAAAAAACAACCCTTTTGTTTTAATGGAATCTTCAGGTGATCGTCGAGAAGGCATCAACACAGCTGTGAGCACTGATGTGCAGACAGTTTTTAAAGGGAAGACTTATAGCCAGTTGCAGGCACTGCACGTAAACATTGAGACAAAGATTGTAGCTGGAGGGTCCAATCTTGACATTGGTTACTGGGAGAGTCTGCTGCAGCAAGTCAGAGTCTACATGGCTAGAGCCAGGTAGGAATGTGGACGCAACCACTGTTTTTCTGCCCTTGTCGTAATTTAAATGTCTAATTTCAATGTCATATTAGCTCATACATAATGAAAATCTACAGTAACAAGTTACAGATGAAACTGGGTGCGTCTGAGCAGCTGATGATGACGTGTATGTCATACTATAACTTTTCTGTTCAAGGTTGAGAGAGCGACACCAGGATGTGCTGCGGCAAAAGCTGTTCAAGCTGAAACAGGAACAAGGAGTGGAAAGTGAACCTTTGTTTCCCATCATCAAAGAGGAGCCAAGGAGTGAGGAAGATGAGTAAGTACAACCATGCACGGCACACATCCTGAAACTAGACAGTTATTGTGCGTATATCGGGTAACTGTGACCCAGGGTTCAGATTTCACTTCACCATTGATTCTCACTTCTTATTTCTTTTGGTTTGGTTTTTGCACATTATAAATCTGAAAAATTAAGATACTCCTCACTGCAAAACATTAACCTCAAATGTATTTGGAACAGGACGGACAATGCCGGAGAGCAAATGTCATCCTTTGCGAAAAATAAGAGCATTGAAAGAGAAGACAAATCGGAGGAAGGCCCATCCACATCAGGTAGCCAAGATAGGGATGGAGGAGAAAAGGGCGACAAAAAGGATGAAGACGACAAAGACGAGGAGGTGGAGGCTGTGTTGACAGAGGAGGATTTGATTCAGCAGAGCCAGGCAGAGTATGACTCTGGACGCTACAGCCCCACGCTGCTCTCATCCTCCGAGCTGCCGCTGGACACGCACACGATCACGCCAGAAGATGACTTACATAGGCTGCAGTTAGCACGCAGACAGCTACAAGTCACCGGTATGGGAAGTTTTGTAAAAATAGATACTTTTTAAGATTTTAATCTTTTCTAAAGTATTTTGTAAGAAATAATAATGAAACTGAAGTTCACAGAATGGGTACAATATGGAAAGAACACGGTCCAGCTTCTTTAACAACTGAAATATTGTTAAACATTAATTATACCCAGCTGTGAGCACTGATATACAAATATTTATTGATTGTTCACGTTGATTCTTTAACGTTTTTTATTTGTCAGGTGATGCTAACGAGAGTGCAGAGGATGCCTTTGTACGTCGTGCTAAAGAGGGCATGGGCAATGATGAAGCCCAGTTCAGCGTTGAGTTTCCAGTCACGGGAAAGATGTACCTGTGGGCAGACAAATACCGCCCCAGGAAACCCCGCTTCTTCAACAGGGTCCACACAGGATTTGAATGGAACAAATACAACCAGACGCATTACGACTTTGACAACCCTCCACCCAAGATCGTCCAAGGTTACAAGTTTAACATTTTCTACCCAGACCTGATTAACAAACGCTCCACCCCGCAGTACTTCCTGGAGCCCAGTCCCGACAACAAGGACTTTGGGATTTTAAGGTTCCACGCAGGCCCTCCTTATGAGGACATTGCCTTCAAAATTGTAAACAGGGAGTGGGAGTATTCACACCGGCATGGCTTCCGCTGTCAGTTTGCTAATGGGATCTTCCAGCTGTGGTTCCACTTCAAAAGGTACCGCTACAGGAGATAGACCCGTGTACCAAGATGGACCAAAATCGACCGGGAGACGAGTCTGGAGGGTTGTTATCCTGTACAGACAGTGTGTGTTACCAACTTGTTTTAGCTGCACACAAAAGTTTCCTAAAGTAAAAATGACTCTGTACTGTTTTTGGAAATGGTAAATGTTAATGTAGTTTGAAAATTACACATTAAAGATTTTTTTTTCCTCTTTGCAAGCTGCCACAAGTTTTCTGTTGTGAACACAAATCTAAAGATTAGAATTAAAACAAACACTGAACTTGGTCTTTTAGAAGGAGACAATTTAAAAAAATAAACAAGTAGAAAGCAGAAGACAGACATTAATAACAGGTAACTTTCAAATCTGATCTGAGGCAGAAAGTTACTTAACTTTGTTAGCAACATTTGGACTGAAGCAACACATACAGGTAGCGAATGTTTTAATACAATCAAACAACAGTTTTCCAGCTAGTGGCTATAAAAAATGGCTCAATTTCAGCTACATTCGCTATGAAAACAATAGCAATGTTTATAGATCATTTCATTCTGTCGAATTTACAACAATCAGGAAACAACATGCCTATAAAATACAACTGGAATAAAAAGTAGAAATTCATGTTAACAAATGTGTACAGATATTCTTTATAATATTTTTGGTGATTCAGTTCCTCAAAATGAAGTTTCAGCCCTTTTATACTCCAACTTGCTGTAGGGTTGAGATTTCAACTCTCAAATATGAAACAAATAGCTTGGAGAATTTACATTTATCTCTTTAAATTGATTGATGCTCAATGGGAATAATGTTTTCAAATTTCTGACTCATCATTTGTGTTTTGCAGAGATGGTACGTTAACGTATGCTGCATCATTCTCTGCAGCACTGTATGCTGCCTCTCCTCTGTTGTGGTTGTTGTTGCTACTGCCAGTTCCTGACACCAGTGGCTTGTTCTCTGCCAAGGCAGACCTTTGTGCAGCAGAGTTTATACCCTCATCCCCATTAGTCCCCAGGGATTGTTCTCTATTTTTCTGCCTACATTTCCATGGTAGAGGTAGGTGGCCATTGTAAAAGTTCCAGGCTAAAAGCGCAAGAAGAGAAACTAGAAGCAGCCCGACTATAACCTGCAGTCCAAGCACAGAGGGGCCATCCCTCTGAGCCTCGGCTAACGCTGTCAGACCCTTGCCAGAACCGGCTGAGCCTATACTGATGTAGTACTCAGCCACAATGGTTGTGTAATTCACAGCTTTGGAGCGCTCCACAGACAGGCAACGGTACCGACCAGCATGACTGACTGAAGCATTGAAGATGAGCAGTCCGTCTTGTAGTAGCTGAAGGTGAGCTGAAGGCACCTGGAGACCATTCTTTACCTCCCAGCTGGTTTGTGCCAGGTTAGAAGGTGAAGGACAACTGAGCTTCAGGTTGCTACCAGGCCAGAGGGTCTGATTCACAGGTATAACAGGATCTGAAAGCAAAAAATTCTTCTAATAAGCATGTGTGAAGTATCTGTACAGATCACACTTCACATTCTTTAGGTAAAAGTAACTTACCGGCAACAGGGCACAGAGAAGCATTTCCTTCTTTGACACTCTGTATTACTTGTCTAAGGCAGAAGATAAAAATCACTGAAATTTAGTTTGGACAGAGCTGACAGAGACACTGCTTACTCTACATGTTGTTATAGCTACCTACCCATGTAAGGTAGAAAGGGCAACACATTTCCCAACAACTTTGTTCCAGCCACAGTATGGGTCTCTAGCTAGAACACAGTCCATACAGGTTAAGGACCTCTCACAGGTGGCCAGTGGTATCTGTGCTGCTCCATCATCTGAACCTGCATACAGCTGACCCTGTACACATCACGTCCATCAGACAGAACAGCGATTTAATGTAATATACAACAAACACACACATAAACAGTAATTTAAAAGAAAGAAGTCATTAAGTTGAATATGTGAACGTGTATTACCGTGGCGTTAGAAATGGTCAGAATCTTCACTGCTTTTGGAGGCTGAAAAAGTTGAATTTCCTCTATGATGAACATCTCTCCATCATAGTTCACTGCTTTCAGAATGGTGCCCTTTTCTATTCACATACAAAACACAGAAACATGACATATTCATATGCTGATACAGTCTTAACTGTAACACTGATGTTGTGAAGTTATCAAAACCATCAAAGTGCAACAGATTCAGAGGTGACAGTGTGCAGCTCTGATACAGCCCTGCACACACCTGTGCCTATAAACATCACATGGTGTTTCTCGCCATTCGCAGCCTGCACTTGGTCGACTATGATGCGTGTAAATGTAGCTCCCCGTCGCACCAGCAGAGGCTTGTGTCCAATCGGCTGGATGGATTGGTCCATGAGGGGCTTATCCTTGATAAATTGAAGGGTCCTGTCAGGGAGCTCCAGCGTCTGCTTTATACCCGCTTTACGAGCATCATTGTTTATACACTGGCAATGGAAGGGGGGAAGAAAAGAGAAAACAAGAGAGTAAGAGAACAAAAGGAATTGGCTCCCTGCTAGGCTACTCATTTAAAAAAAAGAAATAAAGTTGGCTTTGGAGAGTTTGCTTTATTTCTAACACACATGCACAAACTGAATAGTAGGCTGACTTACAGCTCCGGGCCGAGGGACAGGGACATCTCCGCTATACATCACCCACTTAACAAAAGAGGTTTCTACGGGGACTGGGGTCTTGTATTTCCCCTCCGCAAACACTTTGCTGATGTCAGACACCTGGTACACACACACTGCAGACAGGTCTAAAGTGTCCCTGCAACACACACATGCAAAAGACAAAAGTAAGCAATGTAGCATGCCAAAGGACAGAGAAAGAGAAAGATAACATCCTCCCTCTAATATAAACATGTTTGTTCATTCAAACGTACGACTGTGGAGTGAAGATGGCATAAAACAGACAGTCCTTCCAGCTCTGCTCTGGGAGACACCAGCGATAAGTGTCCTGAATAATATAGGGTAGCTGGGAATGTAGCACTGGACAGTCCATTCTGGCTTTCAGGAAGGATGTCCACCTCTTCTGCAAGGTCCTCTGACCTCCAAGATCCCCCTGAGACCAACACAGACACCATAATGTCAGAAAGATAAAGGGATAAAAATGCAAACACAAAACGGCACAATCAAGCAGCGGAAAGGGCGGTAGGAGCTGAGGAAGTGCTCTTTATTTGTTATTGTTGTGTTGGGAAACGGAGCTGCTACAAGTAAGTGCATGTACTACAAACTCTATCACCTTGCAGACACGGGCCACACGAGAGACCGCCAGTGAGTTGTAGCAGTCACACTCCACAGCTGTCTCACTGAAGAACAGGTAAATCTTGTCATCATCTCCCTCCTCACTCTTCTCACTCTCTGGCACCTGAGCCATGGACACAAAGGTGGGCTCTGGAGTAGAAAGAAAAAAAAGCCTCAACTTTAATTCAGCTTCTAAGCTAAAACAGTTCACCTCAGTACAGAGACAATCACCATCCCATACTATTATACCTTACCATTAAGCCAGGAGCTCTTGAACTCAGTGCGTACGAAGCTGGTAGAGCTGCGCATCAGCACGGGTTCTGAGCCCAGAAAGTTCATAGAAGTGGCTGAATACAGGTCGTTATCTGGTGAGACAACACAGTAAGCACAGGGATATAAGTTCAGCATTTAGCTATTAAACATCCTCATCAACATCTTCAAGTTCTTACAGCATTCTGCAGCTACTACTCACCAACCATGATGGAGGCATATTTCTGGAAAGGATCAAACGGACACTTCCCTTTGCCGTCCTCTGCTTTCTTCTCAAGAGTCAGTTTTCCATCTGCATATGACTACACAAACACAGTTTGGACCCAGAATGATTTGACAAATGACACAGCATCTATTCAAAACACTGAGAGATTTAGCTCTCAATTCTCACCATGTAATCGCACACTGGATCAAAAGCATTGGTTCCGCACACGTACATCCTGTTATCTTTCATCTTGTGCAGGATCCTTATATAGTTCTTGCACTCCATCTATACATGAAATTAAAAAATACATTTGTTATATTTGATCAATATGCAATGAATTCTAATTAGCACAAGCTAAAGGGACCCACCTCAGGATCTTTTCCTTTGTCTCTACAGTCATTTCTTTGCTTTTGCGTCACTTCCCATTTCACCTAAAACAGTGACCACAATTGTGGTTACACACACACACACTTTTGTTTTTTTTACATTTAAAGGGTTTTTCTGTCTGCAACACTAGCAGCTATGAAAGCAGGTTCGATGCAATTATAATTGTGACAAAAGAAGAAACGGCAGTTGAAACTACTGTCGTAACTTTCAAGTTGATTTGTGTTTTTTTTTTTTTTTGCAAAGCAAATTTGTCAGTAACACCCATACTAAATTAGTGTTACTGACACAAGTAACAAATGTCATATTAGTATTTTTCCACACCTTTGTATAGCATTTGTTCTATAATAAAACATCATGCATGGGTAGGTAGCCATTACACCAACAAGGATAAATTAGTTTCTGCTCAACATATGAGAACATTGCGTGAAAAAGTCTTTTACTGCTGCTCTGCCCACACACACCCGGATGCCAGTCTCGCATACAACATGTTGCAAAGCAGACAGTGTGGTAGCTGAGGTTTTGAGTGACAACATTTACAAATTGGAGCGATTTTTCAATCGAATGTATGTGTGAAAGTGTTTCAGGGCAGAGAGTCTGACATGACACAAAATATGGCCTTCACTACATTGTTGACAAAAGTGTTCTTACTGAAGCAAGTTTCTTGGAGATGTTTTTGATGTCAAGCGCGTACACGAACTCCCTTGCACCCAGCACTAGTAGGTCCAGGTCTTCTCTCAGCAGCATTGTGGTGTAGTTGAACACACCATTCTCACTAAACTGGTGAGCGTTATCCCCTACAAACGGCATAACAGAAATTTTGACCATAAACTTTAACCATATGAGCAAACATGAGTTCATACCTCGTAGGCCAAGGTCACACAAAAAGCACAGCAACACTCACTGTGATAGGCCACAGATTTGCGTGGGACACAGTCCAGTGGTGAGTTTTCTTCCAGCATCAAGGCCAGAGGCAGCAGCCAAAGGACACAGAGGGACGACAGCAGATGCATGGCTCCTTTGTCCAAGTTAAGAGGAATTTAAGTTTTATATTTTTTCCCTAACAGTTAGTCAAATGGGGGTAAGACAGCATGTAGCATCTAAGACGTGATGAGGTCTGCGCTGACTGAAGGGTACTGGCCCCTTTACTGGCCTCGCTCAGCAGGCTGTCCATGAGGAGATAGATGGCACAGACCAGAGAAACAAAGCACCCGGAGGCTGAAAGATACAAGGTTAGGAATATCACAATCATGAGATGTGCCATGCAAATAAAATGATTATATGTATGTATAGTTAAACAATAAACAAAATGTTTATTTCAGATGAAATAAAACTAAGTGAAAAAATAAAACAAAAAAAAGCAGATGAATGGCCATAAAGAGCAGACCGAGCTAAAGTCAGCACGGCGGTAATTCTGTCAGTGCCATAGTGATGTTAATGCAGGGCCATGAAAGGCATTCAGCAGGGAGCAGGGTGTCAACTTCAGCTGTCCTGCAGCCCCAAACACAGGCACACAATGAGAGATTCACAGAGCACACCAAAGACGCTTCACCAAGTTGCTGCAAGTTCAGCTTCACAAGCAAGAAGCAAACAGGATGATTTCATCATGACCAAACCGACTGCCTTGCTGCACCACCGACATCTGTTCTCAGCCTACTGAGCGGCTGTGTCGGTGCTCGTTTTTCAAGAGGTGTGTAGCGATGAGCTGCGGCATGTCAGAAAATGCAGAGCTGATAAGATGTTCCACATATTTGGCTCTAGGCCGAAGCCTGTTTCACTCCTACTGCACACATACATGCACATATCTATGCGCCACCTGTGCTGCTGGGAAACCGTGTTAAATGGTCTGAGAACACCTGAAAACTGATTTATTTTTAGTTAATGTAATTCAGCATTAGTTCCGAATTTCGCCGAAGTTGACACAAACTACTAGCAAAGCGAACAAACAGCGGGCTAGCCGTCATCACGTTATCAAAGGTTAATGACTTACCTGCGCGCCGACACGCCCCAAACCGCGAAGTCTTCCTTTAAAAATACTTCCCACTCATGTTTAACCCCATTTATAAATCCTCTTCGTTAATTTGACTTATCAACCTGCGAGTTAAGTCACAGCTTGTAAAAAAAAAATAATCATGAGTATAGCAAAGAAGCGCACACAAACACCGCTGGTGACTGTCGAGCTAGTTGTAATTGGCGCTGCTTTACTTTACTTCCTACACAGACTCTCCAGTTCTTCGCTGAACCAGAGGAACTGTGGTTTCTAGCGGCCCAGCAGCCTCTTTCTGTCTTTTCCAGGTCCTCTTAAACTCTCAGCGGTCATACCTCATTGTCCACAGCCCGCGGTTACAAGGGTGTGAATGGCTGCGGCGCTGTGTCCTCTTTGCCCTGCAGGTTTTCTTTCTTTACCTCCTGGCGGCGGAAGGCGCTGATCTGCGCTCTGGTTAACTTCTCATTGTTCTTAAGCACACCGTGTCTGACAGCGGAGGACGCTGATTAAAAGTGGGCGAGGTGAAAGATGAAAGCAGCTGGAAGGTGACGACGCTTTTGTCACGTCTGTTGCTTAGTTTGTCGAAACGTGTCCAAACAGGAGCGATGGAGTAAGAGTGTGAGCCTGATGTGTGGAAATACGAGCCTGCAGCTACGCACAAAAAGCCCAGCATTTAGAGCCACTTTGTTGTTTGTTGTGTTGTTTTTTTAAATGCCACAAATTAAGAAACAATTCATACACAATTGTCCTGCTTTGGGAAAAATAAGCAGCCTGTAGGGAATTTTAAGGTTTATTAAAAGAGGAATGTTATGGTAAATATGTTTCATACAAGCACCTGCTTCCCTGATTGCTTTTTTAACATGATAGTTGATTGAACTGTTTAACAGTTTGACATAGATTATTTAAACTGAAGGGCTGTGTAAAACAGAAGTGCACTCCATCAATGCTAAACTGTATAGAAGATATGAATTAAAATAGGAGCGCCTCTGGCATCCACACCTCAGCCTGTGAATCCTTCTTTGTCTCAGCTACCCCTGGTGGTCTAATAGGTCCTTGCATGGGTGTCTACTGGGTTCGCTCAACGCAGTGTGTGAAAGTAGTGGTGGAAAAAGTATTCAGGTCTTTTACTAAAACAAAAATAGTAATACCACAGTGCATAAATACTGCTAGAAGAATTCTGCTTTCAAAATGTTAGTTGAGTAAAAACTATTAACTACAACTGTGAAATAAATCTAGAGGAGTAAAAGTATTAAATGTCATAACATGGACAAACTAGTAATTAAGTACATATAGTTAGTTACTGTCCAGAACCATTTATTGGTTTGACTTTAAGTCCATATTTACTAAAAGCTTTTTTCCTTTTTTAAATTTATTTCATTTGTTATATTACATCCACCATGCATGAGGACATGTTGCTTCCTTTTAAACTGTAGCGCACATTTTCTCTCGTCTTTGTGGTAAAAATGACCGTATCATAACTGTGGATCATCATGTTTTAAAACTGGACGGACTGTCCAGCATTCTCTCTAATCACTGTTGATTATTCTGTTATTATGCTCATTGTCTGTTATCACAGGAACATCAAGCGTTTAATTTAAGAATTGCTCCTAAAAGGAAATGGTATATTTCTAAGAAACCAAAAGCTATCAGTGCACACGAAGGAACGACTAAAATTCATGCAAAACAATTTAATATGTTCAATATCTAACACTATTCTTTGATAGTCATCAGGTAGACACAACAAATTATGTACAAACATACAAGAAACTGTTGTAAGAAGACACTTGATTAGTTAGTCACAGTTAACCACTAGTACCTGGACACGTCAAATCTTCAAGAACGAACAGACAGTAATGTCAAAAATGAGTTTCACATGTAGAAATACAAGTTTTTTTAAACACCTTTAGATCTGTAACAAATCGTACTGTGTCATTAAAGGTAACGAGGTAGGGTGCGGTGTAATACTGTGATAAAGCCAAAAGTCTCCAGGTTCACTTTGCAACATAAAGAGTAGATCTATGTTTGGTACTTGTGTTGTCAAAAGGCAGTGTGCTGATAAAGTTCCTGCCCATTTAGTTGACAACTATTCCACCAGAGAGCACTCTCACACATGAATACCATAACCGGATTTTCTTGAAGAGGAGCAAAAAGTTTCCAGAAAGCACATGACCAGTAGCAGAGAACGAGGAAACACAATTAAAGTTGGGGAGTAAACGAGCCATATAGGTGTCAATGAGTCACCAACATATTAATGGTTTCATTTATAAATAGCGCTCAGAGCAGCAGGAAGAGACTGTGCATGTTGCAGACTGTATTTAGTCAACATTTCTTCAGTCATGTTACGTGTAATGAAGGGAAGAGAATTACTGAGCTGAAACCTGAGCATGGCTTATTCTGCTTTCGGATTAGATAAAACGTCTCAGGTCGGGGTTTCTCAGCAGTCTGTGACTTCGTTCGTTCTTTTAGTTTCCAGTATCGCAGGAGATCAGCACACAGACATGGGCTAAGACAGGAGAATATCAGGCTCAGCTGGTGATCTGGGATGTTCTTCTTTGATGGGTTTTAGTTGCCAGTCACAACGATTCAAAGTTTTATGAAGGAAAACCATTTGTTGTTGCACCATTAGACGGTTTGTAAACAGCTTTGTGCATGCTGTCAAAGCACTAGTGGATCTTTATCCAACCAAAGCAGCAGTGTTAGAGAATCTATTCCAGTGTTTACCAACCAGTTTTCCTCTTAAGAACCTAATTAGAGTCCATTTATTCATGTCAAGTCCAACAACTACATACTGAGACCAAGAGGACAGATCCAGAACATTTTATATGTCCTTCAGAGGAAGTGGCAATTTCTATAGTCTTTTGTCTTCCACCAGAAGGCACGGAATGAGTACATAGCTGCTGCGAGAAAGGTTCTGGCACTGAAGATTGAGTACACTGTGAAAGGAATCTGTTCCTTATGAGTAAGTCACTCCTGACTGGCTCGTCTCTTCTCCAGCTTCATTTTGAGTTCCTCATTGAGCGCTGTGGGAGAACAGAAAATACACTTTCAGGTAAAATAGAACATAACAGGCTCGACTGGAGCAGGAGAGATCAGCATTGTTTACTCACTCTGTGTGAGAGGGGAAGGGGAGAGTATGAGTCGCCTCATTGGGTTGGTGGGCGAGGCCGGCACTGGTGATGTCAGGATACGGCGGTCTGGGGCGGGAGACCTGGACAGGGGACTGGTGGGCCAACGATCTGCAGCAGAATGACAGCAGTGATTATTATCACACGTCTGGCACCGACACGCTCAGCCAACTGTTGTGTTTCTCACCAAAATGCAAAATAAAGATGCAGGAAAAGTTTTATTTAAAGTATTAAAATTGGTGATTACTTTGCTGTGTTACAGGATTGAAGAGAAGATTTATTTTGATAAGGTGTAAACAATTTTAAGTTGTTTGTCCAATTCATTGTCGATTGAACTAACAAAAGAGAATGTGCTGGATGTTAAATCTAGCCTGCAATTTATGGACGGTGTTGTCAATGAGCTGCAAACGGAGTAGAAAAGTTTGAATCAGTGTTCAGCAGCATACGTGAGGGAACCAAGAACTTATTAACCAAGACAGATTATTCAGAAAATCAATGAGAAGGAATAACAACATGGTGGGTGGACTAACTGATGAAAGGGAAGCATAAGAGAATAAAGTCTTACATAAAATCTTTTACAGTGATTTAATAGCTCATGACTTTTTAATTGCTAAACTGAAATGCTATGGACTGTCCCCACCTGCACTGCTTTGGATGAAAGATTATTTTTCTAGCAGAAGGCACAGAGTTTATTATAATGGACAGTTTTCAGACGGCTGTGCAATAAACTGTGGCCTGTGACAATGTAGCTGCCTTGGTCTCCTCCTCTACTCAGTCTGTACTAATGATTTGTATTGTTGTTGTATTGACACATCTTCCGTCTAATCTAATGTATGCTGAGTTTTATTCAGTTAAATATTGTATTGAATATTTAATTAGAACAAGAATTGCTAAGTGTGCTTGCCTGGGTTGGCAAAAATAATATGATTATAAATGCACCTAAATAAAGCAGAACATGCTTAGCTCATATTTCACAACTGAATCTCTCTATATTGGGATCAAAACTAGAACATATTAATCCAAATAAATTATTAATTAATTAATTTATTATCATTCATGGCCTCAGCATGTTGACAGTGTTATTAAGAAAGTGGGAAAGGGTATAGCTGCTATGGCATGCAGCTAACAAGACAGACCTCAACTTCAGTTAGTCCACAATGAGGCTGCTAGATTAGTGTTAAGATGTTCATTTTATACCAACATTTAATAGACTTGGCTTCCGGTAGAAGCTAAACTCCACTTTGACTTACTTTTTATTA
>OMLM01008979.1:39491-62189 GCA_900302695.1 Helostoma temminkii | reverse complement strand
ACAGGTTAGAGTACTAAAGCCAAGCTTAAGCGGGCACAGATGAGTTAAATCACACACTGAAAATTCATTTCAGTTGGGTAAAAGGCCACAAAATATTGTTACACTGCCAGCAGTATCAGTGGAGCCTGAGAAAATAGAGGAACCTAAGGATGTATGCACATTGCTTTGGTACAATTGTGCAAAATTATTTGGGGAGAGAGTAGATCATGCTGCATTTTTGTGAACTGCCCTGTAACGGGAAAAAAAAGTCTGTGAAATAAATAAATGGGAAAAGTTCTCCAGCAATGAGCACATTAGTGTGTAATGTAAAATACATTTGTAATGACAAACATCAGCCTTATTGACATTAGCTTTAGGAGACAGGAGAGTGGAGTGCATTAAAAACAATGGAGTAGCTCAGGACCATTGGTGTGATAAATGTACAGTAAAACAGGCTCTTTAGAAATTAACTATAGAATAATGTTTTCCTCAAGCATAAACTTAGCCAAGAAGAATACAGACAACAGTCATTCAATATTATTATCTGTTTGGCTCTGATCATTTGATAAGAGATAACAAAAGCTACAGGACAATAGCACTCAAACCAATAATTAAGAATGATCTGTAACACCACCAGATGGCAGCAGAGGATAGTCCTAAACACCCAGTCCTCCATGTTGACTCCCACCAGTTCAGGGTGACAGTGCTAAAGCTTTAAGGCACAGAAGGGAAAACTATGCATGTTGTGAATATAAAATAGGAAACAAATATAATAAGAGTTTAACTTAGTGTTTGTGGACACTGTTGGACATGTAGTTACAGATTTCATTCTCTTGTTCTTCATCAGTTCTGGCAGTAGAGGTGCAGTGTATAAAGTGCACAGTTGTACATAGAACGAACACAAAGATTCAGGATATGGTAAATGCATCCAAACATTACACCACCAATATTTCTGACCCATTTCAACTGTCCTAAACAAATCCATTGATTTTTCATGGGATAAAAACTTTTACTCCTAGATACAAAAATGTTGGTCTGTGTCTTGAGTTTTACCCTTTAAGTACACATAAGAGTTAGCATTTGGTTATCAAGAGTTGATAATCGGCATATTATCCCCCTTTTTCACCCGCTCCATCCTGCTGTTCTGTTTTCAATGTGGCAAAGGTACCATCACTTCAACATAATTGTTGGGAAAGTATCCTAATTTTCCACGGAGTTTTCCCTCGAACCAATTATCATCAATTCGACTAACCAAAGTGATGATGTCACCTTCTTGAAAGCCCAGCTCTCCATCGTTCTCTGGCTCGAAGTCAAACAAGGCTTTACAGCACGGCTCAGCTGCTGAAAGAGACACACATACGAAGGGAAGAAGAATGAACAAATATAATCATTCAGCTAAGTTATAAAAGCTTAGAATATTCCCTGGAATAGGACTCTGGAATAAAACCCAGGGTTAATGTCATTAAAGCCAGAAATTTAGAAGTTAATTATCAGTATGGTAAGAGAGAACTCTTCTGAACCTCAAGATCAACGCACTGACGTGTTACACAGCATTTCATTTCAACCACAATGACATGTTCAAGTTTCAGGCCAAAGACTTTTAACACTTACTTTTTTGTTTGACTGGAGAGGAGAAGGATATTAGAATCACCCTCTCATTATATCTGTAAAGTAAACCATGTGACATACACCATAGTGGTTGTTCTTGAGGTTCAGATCTTTCAGTCAATGACCAGGCTGTCACATACAAATCAGCAAAACAGAGACTGCGTGTACAAAAGTATTTTTATCACTCTTACTAAAATAACACTCATTCATCATTTGAAACTAAATTAGACAGTGGCTTGCTAAAGTTTGTATGTCTCTCCAGCCTTGGTCAGAGAATATTCACACTGACAAGCCCCACCTAGTCCTGGGATCTGACAAGCAGTACACAGTGGACCAAATAAACACCATTGAACAATGTTAGTGGAATACTTGACCATCACACAGACATGCAGACACCACTCTGTTACATGGATGTGCAACAGAGTGAGTTAAAGTAGTATAATTGTCTAGTTTTGTTTAAATGACACTTTATTCATGTGTCAACTCACGCCGCTTGCTCTTGACTGAGGTTCTCTGGGAGGATGGACCTTGATACTGTGTTGGGGCTGGTTAATGTCACAGAAGGAAAACACACACATCAGTCTTATGAATTAAAATGACTTGCACTGCCTTTTTGGGAGTACGACCTACACTCACATACATTAGACATTCAAGAACACTTGCGCACACAGCTCTCACAAAATATAGGTTTACCTTGAGAGAAAGCTTGAGGGCTTGTTGCAGCTGGTGAGTATCTTCCATTGGACTGTTCTGCATCTTCAAAGTCAAAGGCAGGTTTAGGTTTGGGTGTGTATTCTCGCCTTGGCTGATTCTGAGCCTCATTCACTCTGCGAAAAATCAGAATAAAATGCATCACTTCTCCGAGCTCACAGACAAAGATTAATCTGCATTGTTTAGTACAACTTAATGTTCACAGCTGCTGCATAACATTCATTATTTGCAATTAGATGTGAAGAAGAAAAGATGGCTGAATCATCCCTATTCATAAGCTGGAGAACATTGACTTAACATACATAAAGCTTGCCACGTTCCACAAATAGTCATGGTGCTGACCTTTTTCTCAGTTCGTCAGAAAGCTCCTCCAGGACCTGACAGGCCTGTCTGTGATACTGCAGCATAGACTCCACAAAAGACGACAACTGACTCACCTGCTCCACCTACATGAACAAAAATTATTTTAGACCAAGCCCAAATACATAAGACATTAAGATTTTTCAGTGAATTCTTCACTGGTTAACTGTTTGCATTTTCATTTATGAATCATCAAAACACCTTTACCTCGAATAGTTTTAACACACTGTAACAACAGGTAACAGTAAATGCCAAACAAAACAGGTTTGACAAGCTCATATTACTGTACAGAGAAACACGGAGTGTTTGTCAACTGACATTCTGAAAAGTGTCTTAGTATGTGAGGAACACAATGTCACACAGTTAACACAACGATAATACATTTAGTCATTTGGCAGACAATTTTATCCAAAGCGACTTACAAGTGGGGTACAAGCAAGCAAAAATCCAAGACAATCTAATAGCCAGGATAAATATTGTTATGTTTAGTGGTTAGTTTGGCTACAACGTTTCATTTGTCCAGGTGTTCTTGTATACTACTATGCATCTCAATTTCCAGTTTCTTAAAGTGATATAATGAATTCATTACATTAACATACCTTTATAAAATATATCTAATTAATTGAGTTAATCAGTCATAAACTGTGAATAATCACAAGTTTAAAATAACAGGAATAACATGTGGAATAAAGAAAGTGTCGCGAGCGCAATTTTAGGATTAGAATTAGAATTTTAGGTCAGAATTAATTATTTTTATAGATCTGTCAGCTTATGCTAAATACTGAATAAATATAGAAAGCCACTTTCTTCATGAAACAACAGCAAAGTAAAATATGACATGTAAACAGTCTCTCTCTCTCTCTCTCTCTCTCCCTCTCTCTCTCTCCCTCTCTCTCCAACAATCCAACCGAGAATTTAGGATCTAATAAGATCCATATCAACACATCATGTTATGTTGACCTTCTGACCCTCTCTCATTGCTTTAAATACAGTTTATTTAAAAGTACAGTGAATATATTACACGCAGGATTTATTAGCAGTGGTTTGTTAAGGTTATATTGATTTACGCAAATTAGCCATATGTAGTTTAGTTACTTTTTAGTCAGCATGAAAACAGACAAACTCAATGCTAATATTAGCCAATAAGCTAGCAAACTAGCTACATCCGCTAATGTTCTTAGTATTCACACCATGGAGCTATAAGTAGACAGTTTCTGTGTCCAATAAAAATAGACATGGTAGCTTATTAGCACTTTTGATAAAGAAACCAGTCAGCACACTTGATTATCATATGATTAATTTGCATTACAAAAATCAACCTGTAAATTTTTCAGGATTATTCACGTGTTAATTAATGTTGGCAGCCCTAGTTAAAATACAATAACTGAATTTCGTTTGTCATTGTTTGTCAACATACATAAGACATTATGATACTTGCTTTATTGAAACTGACAAATGCGACATCTTGGCTACCAAGAAATTTCCCATTTCTCATACAACTTTAAAGACTGTAAGACATATCAGCCCCCAAAAAGGGAACTTCTGCCCCATGTGAAATCTACTAAGTCATCCAAAAATCTTTTAAAGTAATGCAGCACTTCTGATAGCACTGATGAAATAAGATGGCTCATGTGTTTCCTGAGCTAACAAATATTTGGTTTTGAACATGTTGACATCACATTGGCCACTCTACAGACAACAGTATACTTAATAAAAGTTTTAGCTTACCTTGCCTGTAAACATTTATGTTTTTAATCTGCCACCAGGCAGGTTTTCAGCAATGCAAAGTGAGTGAAATTTAGTCTACAGGCTACTCACATCTGTTTCCAGCAGGTTGTGCATGGAGCTCTCAGCCAACTCTTTAGATTCGTGGAACTTCTCCAGGGCCTGCCTGATTTCTTCATCTTGGATTTTGCCTTGGCGTTTCTTTTTATAGTCATAGTCCAGACGGCGACTCTCCAGTTTCTTCAGGTGGAACTGAGGCAATGATATAATGTAGGAGGATGAAGTTTTATTAAATGTTACTGTATTACATCAATATCAGTCATGTTTGTTTGGGGAAAATCAGCTTTGCTATTAATGTGTTTTAAACATTTGCATGCAAGCACGCTACTATGCAGATGGATCGCAAACACTTCTGCAGCAGACACGTTGGACCTCATTAGTCAATGTCAGGCCGGTACGTGCAGAAGCATACTACCCCTTTGGTTCTACCTGAATGTCTTTGATATCCTTATCAGCGATAGCCTGCAGCGGGTCAATAAAATTCTGCTTCACATCAATATCCAGAGAGTCCTTGACCTCGGCCAACCTCTTCATCGACTCTCCTACGTCTACTAGAGCTCCACCTGTGATAGAGACAGGATTAGGAAGTGTGGGACATTGTGAGACATGCCACTATCAAACTGGACAAATAAACATCCTCCTCCCAATTATTCTGCTATCCGACTTGTTTCGTGGTTTCCAAACACATACAATTACACCTATGTCTCTTAGACTCTGTATCTCATGCTGATGCCATGGTCCTTACCGAAGTTGGTGTTGTTGCCCATATCCCGTCCATATCTAGTCATGCATTCCCCCAGGAGACCCTCAGGCTGGGGGTAGCCTGGACTCGTAACTTGTCCACGCATTTTGGACACGGTGTTCAGCATGGAAAGTTTGGTTCTTGTGGCTGGGTTGGGCTGAAGGTACTCAGTTGTTTTACTGATGACATCTACCACTGCTTTGCTGGTAATATCTGCTTTCTGATGATAAAGGTTAGGGAGAGACATTTATTGATACCTACACATTATGCACATACTGAGTTTTATATCTTTGACACTACTTGTGAGTAGAAGAATCTTGGTGGGGTGGACTGATTTTAGAACAACAATATAACAATCTATTTCTGCTCTATACATGAACTATGGACATAATCTTAACATTATAAAGTACCCTTTCGAGATCCTTGAAATCTTCATCCAGTTTGGTTCCTTCTGCGCCTCCAACCTTCTCGCTCATCATCTGCAAAAAAAGAGCAAACAGAGCAATGAACCTGACTGGACTTACAATGTTTACTGGTCTTCATGAAGGTTTACTTGAAATATTACACAGAGTTCATGTTTTGTCATGACAAAGTTGATTTTCTTTGCTTGGTACATTTTTACTGATATCAACATGAATGTTTTGTAAATAATCTACACATAATGTATTCATTCCTAGAGTGAGACCAACGGCAGAACTGAATTTCTGGAGCCGATAGTTCAGAGGTTTGCTCAGGGAGACTTGCACAGCAGACAGAGCAGACCTTTAAAATCTCCCTGTTGTCTGCTTCCGAACTTAAATGGATCTTTAACGTCTTTCATTTGTTTGGCCCTGATGAACACTGTTCTCAAAATCCAAGACTTGTCAGTTTTTTCCATCAGAGAAGGAACCTTCTCAACTCTCCATGAGGGAATTAGATTTTCAAACTAAACTTTCCTTTGCACTGAGAGACCTTTCCCTTTTTCCAATCAGGTCTGCACACACTGCACTTTCCCACACCAAATCCAGATACTCCTACTAAACACACATGCTAACCTAATTTTGTTCTCCCTTGCTAATTCAAATCCTCACTCATAAATGGTACATGCATTCAATTTCTCATCCAGAGCAGCAAACTCTAAAATCCTGTGTAGTTGGCTGGCAGACCAAACACAAAGTCATTCGATGTTTGTGTGTGTGCATGTACTTCCTAAATGTGGCTGGCAGCGCCACACTGTACATAAAACTCTATGACCATGTGTCTCAAACAATCTCTCTAGTTAATATAATACACATGTCTGAGTTTATGAAACACTCAGCGATTCTGAAAATTACCTGAATTTTGTTTCTACCCATACATAATTTAATCAGCTATGATTTTAGTTCATTATAATTCTTCAAAGTGAAACATTTATAGGCCACATTGATGAAGGATTCATATTTGATAAGAAAAAAAAAGTTGTGAAGGTGGGGTTAGGGAATTGTTAGGGTTTAGTCTTGTTGAAAATGACAAAATGAAGATACATAACTTCAGTTGGAGTACAACAAACAGAACTAGAACTACTTTCTCTATAATCACTGATTAAATAAAGAATATATTTATGGTAGTAAAACATGGATGCTGTTGCTCAACTACATTGCACAACAGAATTTTTTCCTCAAATCTGTTTTCTTGACAACACCATCTGGCCCAGAGGAGATGATGTTCAATACAGGTCCTGTTTGGTTACAGGTTTACTGTATGTTCCAGTAGTTGAGGAGTTCACTTGGGGACTTCCCACCTGCACTGTATAGGTTTTCATAAGGTTGTCGGCGCATTCCTGTTGTGTTCTCTTCTGTATTGTCTTGGTTTAATTAAAAAACTGGAAGCTGGTTTGTGCAGAGTTTTCAAATAAGTAGGATTCCATTACCCATAAAAACGACACACACCCACTGAGCATGAAGCCATCACTAGTGTATCACATAATATTAGGTCAAAGAGAAGACCACTGCAAGGTGTCAAATGGGCTATATATACACCTTACAGTTTCATGTTTGTGGTGGTTAACTTTTAGCTGCCTTGAGAGCAAACTGTTTCTTTCAGATTAGAGGGACAAGTGCTACTTGACATTTGAAAGCACATGACAAACCTGGCCAAAAAAAATCCCTGATTTTCAAAAGCAAGACTTGCAGAACTGTGATACTGATGCACAGACTGATGTCAATATCAGGAATGTCACTTTTGTTTCTAGATTTATCTGCTGTGTGTCTACATGCATGTTGTACTGGTCACACCTAAAGTGCAGAAAGAAAATGTATGGTAACGCTACATGCCACAAGGAGTTGTTCAGAAATGGAAACATTCACAAAAATTTGAAGGATAAATCAACCTTATGACAGTTTTGCCCAATTAACACTAAATATAACGTGTTGGACAGATAATTGATTTCAGGTCATAACCTTCCTGTATTACATGTGAATATAGAGATGAGGAATAATGCACACAAAACAGTTCAGCAGCTGGAAACACTGGATTGTTGTGGAGGAGACACTGTTATGAATCGCGCATATGATGGGTTATTTGAACTCTACTATCACCACAACGTATTGGCCAATTTGTCATGAGAGAAGTGTTTTGCAAACATCATGCCATCCCACATGTTGGGTAGAAATCACAAATATAAACATCAACAGCTGAGAGAAGAATCGAGGTTACCAGCTGTTTAACACAGTGAGCTGCCAAACACTACAGTATCAAACACCTGTCATCACATAGGTTAACACCCTGCATGAGCTGCCTCCATGAAACCAGAAATTCATCATTTAAACGTCTGACTTCTGTGTCTGCCTGAAGCAAATAAAACTTAGATAGTCCTAAGTTTCAGTACTTTAATTAAAAAATAAAATAACTAGGTTATCAGTTAAGCTAACTTTGCTGCAAACTCACGAGAATTAACCTACGTTGCTGTCTACAATCTGTAACTAACTGAAGGGGAAGTAACGCTAAGTGTAACGTTACAGTTGAATACATAAATTAAATAACAAATAGGAAACTCACTGCAGCGTTAAATATTTACATTAACGATCACTTAGCTAGCTAGCTAGCTAGCTAGTTGGTTGGTTATAGAGTTAGCCAACTAGCTAAACGTAAGCGTAACGCTAAAGTTCAC
The DNA here is from genome assembly GCA_900302695.1 of Helostoma temminkii. Classification (NCBI taxonomy): domain Eukaryota; kingdom Metazoa; phylum Chordata; class Actinopteri; order Anabantiformes; family Helostomatidae; genus Helostoma; species Helostoma temminkii. The sequence goes on along the minus strand of OMLM01008979.1, from coordinate 53,877 downwards.
GTTACTTGTTAAGCCACAAGTAACAAATGTGCCTGTTGTTGAAAAGTTATTAAAACAATAATAGCGTTATTGTTTTAGCTAACCGTGTTTTAAACACGTTTCAAATATACTGTGTTTTATTGTTAAACAAGTAACGCTAGCGATCATTTCAGCTAACTTACGCTAACACAGCTAACTACCGGCTAAAACCTACTGGTTATGTTGAACAAGTCGCGTTTACCTGGCTCGCTTTGTAAAATTGCTTCTTGAATCCTGCGACGGACATCTTGCACCGTCTGTTTACCACACCTCAACAGAAAATTGGGACTTTTAATACTTTTGTGAATTTGTAGTTCACAGCAGAAACTGCAGCAGAGCAAAAAGTCTTCCTCCTATTTTGCTCGGTAGACGTGAAACTTCCTAGGCAACCACAATTTCCTGCCTTCAGCTTTATGTGGGAGGATCCGCGGCAAAAGTCGTTAACCTACTTCCCAACGCTGGTAAGTAGGTAGAAGAGCTGGGAGAAGGGGGTGTAAGGTTGGTGCCAGGTTAAGCATTGTGAAACATGACTTGTTGGCCTGAAGGTTACTCTGATGGGAATCATATAAATACAGTATGTGAACTTCACTTCTACCTGAATCAGCTCCCAACCTTTGAGATCTAGCGCCTCAAATTCAATGTAGTGGAGTAAAAGTACAACATTTCTCTCTGGACTGTAGTGGAATAAAGTAACCCCAGGACAGTAATTAATAACAGAACTAATTGTTGATATTTACCACCTCATCACATGTGCTTGTCATTCTATAGTTGTAGACTGTAGACACTAACTGACTTAATGTGTTAGTCACAACTAAATGGATAATTCAAACCCTGACCCTAACACAAAATATCACCTGAAATGGTGGAACCGGCCAGAATTTGCATCTGATATGTTTTATTGCTACTCTCTGCTTTTTGTTGATAGCAAGCACATTTGTTTAACAACTGGTTGAAATGAAAAGTAAGTAGGTATAGGCTTTAGACTAATTGCTGCTTTTTTAAGTTAGTGACACAGAGGTGAGTTTATATGAGATTGGGGATTTTAAAAACTATTTGACTAGTAAACAAATCCGCACACACTCCTTATACACACTACCAGTCAAACGTTTGGACACACCTTCTCCTTCAGGTTTATCTTCATTTCAACATTGTACATTAATACTGAAAACATCCAAACTATGAAAGAACACGCAATAATGTTGTAAACAAAAAAAGTGTCAAACAACCCACAATATGTTTTATATTTTTTATTCTTTAGAGTGGCCACCTTTTATTTTGATGACGGCTTTCCATACACACACACACACACACACTGTTTGCTACTTTTTCTTCACTGTCTGGTCTAACTCATCCTAAACAATCTCAAAGGATTTAGGTTGAGTGATTGTGGGGGCCAGGTCATCTGATGCAGCACTCCATCGCTCTCTGACAAACAGCTCTTACAAAACCTAGAGTTGTGTTTAATGTCATTGTCATGTTGGAAAACAAGTAATGGTCCCACTAAGTGCAAACTAGATTAGATTGCATGTCACTACACAATGCTGTGGTAACCATGCTGGATTTGTACAGTAATTGTAGCAGCACTAATTGTGTTATTGACTTTGTACCAATCCTCCTTCTGCACAAGACAACTGATGGTCTAAAGCACATTAAGAAGGTAAAAATGGGCCAAGTTAACTCTTGACAAGACAGTCTGTGGTTTGAAGACCATTCTAGGTGACTACCTCGTGGATCTGGTGAGAGCATGACATGAGTGTGCCAAAGCTAAAAGTAGCTACTTTGGACAATATAAAATACAATATGTTTAAAACTTTTTCATTTACTACATAATTCCATACATGTTCTTTTATAGTTTAGATGTCTTCAGTATTAATGTAGAATATTGAAAATAATAAAGAAAAGGGAGAAGGTGTGCCCAAACATTTAATTAGTACTGTCTATACTGTATCGACATGATTGTATATACTGTACTGTATCAGCATGAAAGCTAAACTCAGTTTCAAATAATGCACAATACACTGCTTCAAAAGAAAAAGAAACCATTTATTACATTCTTAAAACCACATATAATGTATCCCATTGGACAACAATATATATTGAGCTGTGTGACTCAGTTACTCTTGGACTAGTAATATATCTCTTGTACATTTTGTCATACAGGGAAAGTGAAGGGAGACAAACTATTATTTTTTGTTTGTACTTCCCAATTTTTCCTCAATAAGAAAAAACAAACCACTGACTTTACAAGACAAAAGTGGAGACAGGTAAAGAAAAAGGTGGATAAAAGACTGACAAATAAATGAAAATCACAGCAAAGGAAACATTTAACCCCGGTAATGAAATTCATTTTTAACTAAGTGATTTTTTTTTTTTTAAAGCCTATGTTTGTAAATTTAATATTATAATATTAGGACATAGAGGAAGGGCTTTGACACTTTGTGAGAAACATTCACAAAAATAGAACTTACGTCCACAGTGATTATGGTTATGGGTCTCATCTTAGGTGCAAAGGTGTGAGGAGCACAAGGCTAAAAGACGACACTGGTAATAAAGGGACGAGAGGTCACAGCCAGCTCCCTGAGTGGCAAACAGCAGGTCCTCGGACTCTGCTTGACGACTTCACAGCACCCTAAGTACGATATAATCATCACCGTCTCAATGCTATTATAACCTTCAGAAAGCTTGTTATTTATGTACATCAGCAATATAAATGGTTATGATGACCTTGTGTGACAGATACGGAATAAAAAGCTAAAATAATAAAACTGACTGTTAAGTCTTACTGGCATTGAGGCCCAACTCAGGGGGACAGCTGGTAGCTCTGTCTGGCCTTAGACTAGTGTCCAGTGAGAAACAGGATAGAATAAGTGCTTGATTTGTGTTGGGAGAGAGAAACAGCAAATGTACAAAATAATACAGTTGCTCCAACCAGCAAGGAGGCTTTATGATACATATTCTGGACCACTGTTGTTACCGACTTTAACCACCTGAAACATTATGAGTGAAAGATGGTTATACTACACATACTCCTCTAAGTGCTGGTTAGAAACAGGTGGGGAGATGCCTTGCACCCCCTTTTATTATGAAGTTTATGAAGTCATCTTTTGCCTTGCTTTCTCTTTTCCGTAGAGTCCTTTTATGTCCTCTTGTTTCGTTAAGCAGGGGGAGCAGCAACAGTGCAGACTGAAAGCCCTCCGTTTATGCAGTTTACGCAACGGCAATGTTTTTTCGCCTTTGTTTGGGTATGCTGTCTCCCCTGCTGAGTCGCATCTGCAACAAGTGTCCACCCGATCGCTTGCCAGAAGACCATGCCAGCTTGGTTTGCTGCTGGTGCAAGATAGGGTTGTTGCCATGGAAACCTGAGCATACTGTCAAGAGGGGAAAATATTCCAGAAAAGTCCAAATATAAGCTTTTCTTACAAATCCATCTTGTTTTCTTCTCGGCATCTTACTATTCACCTTTCTCTCCCTTTCTCTCTGAACTGAACTCACACACTCAACTCTCATATACTCTATTATATCTCTATTATGACTATTTTATAGTCATCTATTTACATTCTTATTTAAAATATTTGTTTAAAAATGTGTATATAAATTAAAGATAATTTCATCTTGTCCTGTCTCTAAGTGGCATTTACAAGGAAAGGGGTGTGTGGGACTGAGGTTTCTCATTGCATTACAAGAGCTTAAAAGGCAGCACCGAACACTGTCTAAATGTGTGTGACACTAATTCTTAGTTAATTAAACATGTCAGCCTAAGCCGTGAGTCATACCATAGCGGTGTGTTTCTTTATATAAAGACAAAATGACTCGTGGTCTTGGTCCCTAAGTGATGGTCAGCACAAGAATGTTGCTGGGTTGCTTTAATAATGGGAGAAATATTGGCTGAACACTGTATTAGTAGTGAATCCTGTTGATCAACACTTCGAATACTATTTGTAACTCTGCTTCAGACTGGCAGGGTTGTACATTCACTGTTGTTGTGTTCTGACAGGTGCTTATCAATGAGATACATTCATTACTGGTTGGGTGATCCACAGTGGACCTGATGTTAAACAAGGGTTACAGCATGGAGCTGTTACATGCTAGGCGGGCTTCTGTGTTGCTATTATTACAATGCTCATCTGATTGTTGTTAATGCTACAATATACAGAAGACCATGAGCATGTGTAGTCTAGTGTAAGGTGCTTTGCCTGCTGGGAAAAGTGGAGGACTACTTTGGGATCATGGGAGATGGACTATTTAAAGTCTGGGATTGTCTCTTAATTGCTGGTTGTTGAGCTTCAACATCTCTGTCCTTCTCTGTCTCTCCTTCTGATTCCCTACCTCTTAACACACTCTCTTCATCTCTGTTGTTTGTCTATCTGTGTGTCTAGCTGTCGGTGGAGTCCGGCAGAGACAGCTCGCTGCCAAACACTTCGCGATACAGTGGTGGGAAACTGTATGCGGTCTCCGGGTGGATCAGACGGAAAAACTCCAGTTTATCAATGTGGAGATTACAGATAGACTTCATGATGGGCAGCTTGGACACCATCTGTGGGGGTAGAAGGGATGCAGAGGTAAACATCTGTGTGTGTGTACACAAATCTATGCATTTAAGAAGACCTGTGTTTGCTTGTCTTTACCTTGTCCAGTTTCTCATCAGAAGCATCACTCTTATGTAGACTGTGCTGTAGAGCCAGGTAGACTTTCTCCTGGAGTTTCTGAACCTTTTGGCCTTCTGTCAGCCAGGGTCGATCTACAAGAAAGAATATTAAAACTCCTTAAGAGACAGTTTTAAGGTTGTTCAAATCATATCCCAAATCATCTCTATTTTGTCTGCTAAATGATATGTTCCGTTTCAGTGTAAGACTATTGTAGCTGACAACAAATCGATTTTACATTATGTATTTTTGTGTTAACATCCAGTTAAAAGAACTATACTGACCAAATTCAGTGGTGCAAAATGATTGGGGACTGTTATTGTCAACACATGACACAGTGTGGGAACTGTCATGTGTTGTATTTTCTGAAGTTGCACAAGTCACCTCAAAGTTCTGAAAACAGTATGTATATCACGCAACAAGTCATAGGGTACTGATGATATAGCGCATGAGAGCAGACGTTGCATTTCATTTTAGCTACATTAACACTTTGTGTGTGTTTTTAGATGTAAACTAATAAAAGCCAAGTTGTTTGTGTTAATAATATTGTCAAATAAGTATCTTATAATGTATTTGTTAAAGTAAAAAACGAGTGACGAGTGGTCACGTTGTGCTCAGAGGTACCTCACGAAATTAATTGTCCCATTTATGTGTCCTACTATTTTTTTCTTGATCTTGATGTATCATGCATTGGTTTAAAACAGGCATAAACATATTTAGTATGTAATTTTAGATGCCTTAAATTTTAATATCTAGTTCAGATTAAGTGCACTAAACTTTATGTGCACTTCCTCTTGAGCATTTTTGTGTGTGTGAGTGAGGAAGTAATTAATCACCAGGTGATAGAAGGACGGCAGCACTAAACAGAGCCATCTCCTCGTCAGATAGCTGTAGACGGCAGAGTCCTTTTCCAAAGTCAAAAACTGCATTGACCAGGTCATCACAACCTGCACAGAGACAGGAAATGGATTGTTAAAAGTAGCAGAAACTTTAAGGGTTACTCGTGTTAAACCATACCAATGACCTAAGAGACATCCGGGAGGATTGATTGACTAAGACCTTGGGTTTGTTAACTAAGGAAACTGTATTTCTGCCTATTGTGAAAATCCCACTGAATTTCACTGATATTACATCACCAGATTGTCAGACTTCCCTAGTGCTAGGATTTAAAACTGAAAACACAGATAAACAAAAACAGTTCTGAGTGACAAAAGTCCATATTTTGAAATGAGACAACTCAGGGAATATTTCCTTTAATGAGATCATCATGCTTTTTGCATCTGTGTTTAATGATGTTTGTTTTCACCTCTTCTATTAAAGTGTACTGTTTTGTAGCTCTCGTGAAACTAAAGAGGAAAAAAGGCAACATTTTTAAAGCAACATTCAGTTAGACAATATCAATTACCTCGCTTCAAGCCCAGTTCTGGCTTTAACGAGCTGCTGACAAGATTGAAACTGACTGTCTCATACAGAGTTACAGACAGAGTCAATTACCACTGTAATTTAAAGTAATGGATTGCGTTGACCAGTGTAGAGCTATATCTTTAAGCTGTCAATAATGAATTGAAAACAGTAGGAGCCCTGGCATTTTCCTACCCAGTAGATTTTCCAGCTTACATAAGACATAAGGAGGTGCTTTAATGTATGACACTGATTATCTGAATGTTTTAGGGCTTACACAACAACATTCCCGTCTGATCCTTACCAAGTGCTTTGAAGAACTGAGATGAGGCAAACTTTCCGTTGAAGAAAATAGTGCTGTTGTTGACGTTGAAAGCTCGGCACATACGTATGAGCAGGACCTCCAGGCAACCTGAAGAGGCACCCACAAATAGAGGCAAAGACATAGAGAGATGGAGACAGAAGTAGAAGAAAGAGGGGGAGGGGAGGCCCAAGATACTCCAACATGCACAAAACACACAACAAAATGTAAATAATTTTGACCCAGGTTGGTGCACAGCATATATAAGACATTTTTGAACCATTTAAAAATCAGGATAATGTATATATCCACCAAGATTTTCAAAGTTCAAAACATTTACAGAAAGTAAACGCATTGTCAAATATATGCAGTTTATGTCACAGAAATATATGTGTGTGTGTTAAGAAGATAGCATATAATATATAAATATTTAGAAATTTTGTTTCCAGAATAATGCAGTTCTCCCCAGTGTTGAGACCATATGTTTGTGATATATTAAACAAATGGTACAACAGATGGCAAAACAGGTAAAGGTAGAAGATTGGAGACAAAAAGCACAAAGGAGCTAATGTTAGCAAGTTCCTAGCATTACATAAAATAACATAAGACTGTTTATTTTAGAAGAATCTGAGCTTTGAAAGACTGTGCACTGACCTGCTTTCAGCAATATGATCTGATCATTCTGGCACAGGTCCATGAAGCCAGCAATGCGTTTTGCAAACTCCACCACATACTGGATGGCGTTAGTGATATGGTGCGCACATTGTTGCCACATCCACTCAGCTGACTGAAAAATTACACAAAAACATGTACTGATATTAGTGTTATTTAGAAGATATAGAATGCATAATTACAATTTTAGACATCTAACCTCTGCCTGCTTACTGAAAAACAAAAAATCTGCAAAATGGACTATACTTTTATCTATATTTGATATTGCATTTTAGAAATGATAAAAAGATCTGAAGCACACAGTCTGGTTTAAGCCTAAACTGAGCTAATTAGTAACTCAGATCAGGTATTTATATTGTATTATATATATTCCAATAGCAATGCTATAAAAGTATGAGATGGCAGGAGATTTAACACTTATGCAGTGCATTATGTACCTTGTTCTGAAAAGCGCGTGTTTCCTCAGGTGTGTACTGTACCCAGGTGAATCTCTTCATGTCTTCAGCGCTGTACTGGCATGTTTCCAAGTGAGACTTCACAATACTCTGAGTGATGCGCTCTGTCATTCAAGATATACACACACACACACATTAGTGCTGTCTCACTGAGGTTGTTTGAGGTGGCAGCAGGCGTGTGCTTTAGGAAAGTTTAACAGTGGTATTTCTGTATTTACATAAACACAGATCATGACAGTATGACCTTGAAGAACGCTATGCTCTGCACTAATCAGCTGTTATAGTTGCCCTTGATCATCAGTGCTAATGACCCATCAGTGCATCTTACTTCCACAGATGCTGGAATATTTTCCATCTACTGCACTTACTATATCCAGCAGTCACAATATTTACTTGCTGCTTCCTTTAGAAGTCCTTAGAGCCCTATTCAAAGACTCCTTACAATTTATTGTTGCAAGCAGCCATATAATTGTAAAATAAATATGAAGGTATTCTTCTTCCAAGGCTCTTCAGACACTGTCTCTAAAATGTGAGTTGTTTCTTTATATCTATACAGAAACACTTTTTCCATCCTTGTGTTTGGAGAGGGGAACTTGCCCTGCTGGACATGTTCAACCTTGCTATTATTTCCTGTTTACTGCTTATTTGTTCCCATTTATCTTGTCCCTGTTTTTCTTATCTATTTGTATTCTCATTTTCTTTGTTAGTCTGTTTATGAGTTTAGTCCTTGTGCTTTATCTTTGTTTTCATTGAATCATTTTAGCTTTTTAAATTAATCATTCCATTTACAGTAGCTTTACTTCTTTCTTTCTTCTGCAGGGGCAAAGGGATTGAATAATTTACTGTAAACGTTCGATAATGGTTGAGAAAAAAGCACAAAGAACAATCGACTATCTGTACTACATTGTGTAGCACTTTATCCAACTCATGCAATACTCCTTTTTATTTAAAAAGAAATGCTTTTATTACTATTTAGTTATTAATGATGATCTATCTATGTTATAAATCTTATAACAAGTAAACCTGGCTTTCTCTAAAGTTATCAAAGGGACCAGACCACTATATAGGAACCTAGGGTTTTTAATATAAATAATATACTCTGTATGAATTTTAACGATGTGTGGAAAAGAGTGTCAAAGACAAAAATATTTATGATACTACTTTGCTATAACTCACCAAGGTCTGTTATTGAGCAGTCATCAGGCAGATGGTCCAGCAGTGCATTTGTGTGTCCCAGCAGCGGATGTGTGTGAGAGAGTGTATGGGGGAGCTGGATCCCATTGCTTTCCGCCCCATCCAGCATAGTCTGCTGCGGGGAATTCTGATTAGATAAGGATGAGGAAGAGGAAGAAGAAGAGGACGAGTTTGAGGTGTTTCCTGCACTGGCTCCTCCACCACCACTGAGCAGCTCCAGGCTGCAGTACTCGCTGGCTTCCTCGGGGGTCAGTGGCAGGTCAAACAGGTCGGGCAGCGCTGCAATGTCATCCAGGTCGCTGAGGGTAGAGCTGGAGCCCCTGCTGCTGTAGGAGCGGCTCAGACCCTCTTCTCCATCCTCCCCGCCACCACCACAGACTACATCATCCCTGGCTAAGGATAGAGCTGTAGAGCCCCCGCTTTCAGAGCCCACACACTCCTGGGACTTCTGATGCTTCTGAACCTCGGCATAGAGGCTGTCGCGCTGCTTCTTGGACATACGGCCAAATTTCACCGCTGCAGAGCAATAACACAATATAAATAATATATTAATACATTCTTCAGAGTGAAGAAACAGACCCTCTGTTTTTTGAAACTGTTCTAGCTCAAATCTCCTTATCGTTAAGTACTGCTTGTTCCAGTCCCTGTATGTAGTTTTTATGACTGTTCATGACTTCTGCAGTTTACATACTGTAATTATCTTTTGCAGAAAAATCTGCAGGGTGCAGCAAATCTTATCTGATGCAGAACATTTCAGCTGCTTGGTTTTTGCAAATGGTTTTCAATTAAATCATACACACAGTGGAGAAACACGTTCCCAAAGTGAAAGTCTCAGTTTAATCAAACTCAGATGTGGTAAATTTAGAAGTTTCCTACTGGTGGAAGGAAGTGTGTTAATATGAGTATACTGCATTCTTTGTGTGCATTTACCATCTCTGCTCATGCCTAAAGCGAGACACTTCTGTAGGCGGCAATGCTGGCAGCGGTTACGGTTAGTTCGGTCAATCAGGCAGTTGCGCTGGCGAGAACAAGAGTACATGGCGTTGTTCTGCTGGCTGCGACGGAAGAAACCCTAGACACACACAAACACACGTACAAATACCATAAAACACTGACATCTCACAAAAAACAGGTTGGCTGAAGTTTCATTTGGCTGGTTTATGCTTTGTGTTTCCTCCTCACCTTGCAGCCTTCGCAGGTGATGACTCCATAGTGGATTCCTGAGGACTTATCCCCACAGATCTTGCAGGGGATGACCTCGATCTGAGCTGCAGGACCAAGAGACAAGAGAGGTCAGAAAGCTGTTCCCCAGTTAGTCTCTAACGTACATAGCAAGCTGTAGTTCAGGTTAGTCAGTTATGTAGCAGCTACGTCACAGTCTTGTAGCATGCAGTCATACTGAGGACTGCTCATAACACATTTATTCAGACATAAGACACTCTTTCACAGAAAACAATAATAGGCAAATATATAGTGATCGAACCAATGTAACGGAAGTCAGTTGGCCTTGGCTGAACTACTATTCATTTTGGTGGTATTACTTTTAACAATGTTGTTATTTTCCGTTGTATTTGGAAGGACATCTTCCTCATTGACGTAAATACCAAAACCAAAATATTAGATAGTTTCAGTTTGCTCCTCCTGTACAAAAAGCTATTTACAACAAATGTTCTCACCTTCACCACCACTACAATATATAGTCACTCTTTTGGTTTTCTTGCTATGTTGTGGTAACACCTTTTCTGAAGCTATCAACCTTGACCAGCACTGGGTTCTCTGTATCCTCTACAGACCCTGAAAAGTTGCAGGTGCTTTCATCTTGTCACAGACAGACAGCTATAACTTTGTGTACTCTGGGTACAATAAGAAGGCCATGTCCTACCTCTAGCTGATACAAAATGCAGCTGCAAGGCCTGTAACCAATTCAGTTTCAGTGAGTTGTTGTAACACACCTAGACTCTCCATAAATTTCCATTTCAGAATTTGAATGTAACATTTTACTGATGTGTCATAAGTGCATGCTTCAATGCAAGCAAAAACACAGCCTTTATCTTTATGTTGAGGAATTATCGCTTGCTGTGTGTAGTATTTCCTTCTCTCTCATGATCCTTTATGGTGATTTATGACCCTTCAATTTTGTTATATTGTTTAGCGTAAAACAAAAAAAAGTTTGCCTTTTATTTATTTATTTTTATTACTGTTATTATTATTACTAGTAGTGAGAGTAAGAATTGGTTAACACATTTTGGAAACTGAAACAGATGGACACGTGAGTTAAATGCTGTATTTTACATCGTTTGATAACCAAAGACAACTTATCTTGAAATGCAATTGATATTCAAAATATAACAATGTGGCATTAATTAAGTCGCATATTATATATTTCAATTTTTTCTACTGATGACAACAAGTTTGAAGACAAGCTGTCACACAGTAAGTACACACAGTACCAGAGAAAATATCTTGCTGTGAAATATGTTTGTCTGCACCCTGTATGGGCCCCCTCTTGAGGGACCAGAATACACAAACAGATAGGCAATGACACTTGCACATATGACAAAAACACAAAGACTACTTCTGTTATGACTGAAGAAACAACAACTATATCATCAGACAGTTGCTGCTCATGATTGCTTTCTGTACAATCCTAGACAGACTTGTTTTTACCACTGGTGTGTGGAAAACCACTTAGGTCAAAATGATTGAGGAGGAATTGTTGCACTCTTAGGTACTGGAAAACACTACTTTCCACTTTTTTCCCCCTTTTAATGACACGATCGGCTGTCTCTCCTGTGAGATTGTTGACTAAAATACTCCAACTGATGAGGGCAGCTGCAGGCATGCAATGGAAAAATATGTCCCTCATCACCCTCCCTTCCTCTCTTTCTCTCAGGTTCCCCTCCACCCCTCCCTCGTCTCTCGATTATATAACTCTCGTCTGTGAGCATTCCTCACAACACTCATTCAGTTGGCTCACTATAGCAACACTGACACTCCACCTTCTTCGCACTCTCTCTTTCCCACTGGCTGAGCGGTGTTCTCAGCCTCCTTGGTATTGGCTGAATTATCCGTCACTCTGCAGCCGTAGCCTGTCAGCCCATGTGGATGTTCTGTCCTACTGACACACTTTCCCACTGCAGGGGGAGAGGGAGGAGTGAGTCAGGCACGATCCAGGCTCTACGCAGACCAGTTTTAAGGTGGAGCTGAACAATGCTCAGACTTCCCCTTGAAAGATTTCCCAGAAGGCCTATAGCTTGCAATAGAAAATTGACTATGTTACATAAAAATTAACTAAGGGAGGGAATGATTATAGCTCTACAAAAACTGCACTTACCAGTTCAGTTAACATGCAACAGAGTTCATGACTGATTTCCCAAAAGACCATTTCTTATGTTGTGTCTAATCAAACACCACTCTGCTGAAACCACATTTGATTTGCCTAACACCATACTTTACTTACAGTCCACTCAAACCAGACAAAATCTGAACTTGAATGTCAGCCATTCACCCACCCCTCTCCCCAGGCTTTGACATTGAGCTTCTGCTTCAACTCGTTCTATTCTTGTCCTGTGCTGAGAGCCAGAGTTACACAGATACCAAGCCACCCACCCCTGGTGGTACAACCACACTCACATTTTCACTCCTTTTCTCTCACTCTCCCCAGACAAAACCCAGAAACAGCAAGAGATTCATCTCCTTAATGCTATTTTATTTAATGTGACTGCTTAATTCATAGGCTAGAAAATGAAACATTAACCACGATGTAAAATTACATGCAAAGCTTTAATAATACAGACAATTCCCAAACAAGCAGAAATAAAAAGCTAAGACTCCCGCTTATTATTATAATACTTTATTTTGCTGATTAGCCATTAATATGTTCCTATAAAAAACATCAAGTGCTATCTACAGCACACAGGCATATATATATCACATATGCAAAAAAAAGTGTGAAAACATCACAACTGTCTGAGGTAAACAAACAAAGACAAAACCTCACTAAACTAAACATAATAAATTCAACTATCCCAAAGAGCGCTGACAGCAGAAGACATCCAGGTAACAGGATGTTAAAAGTAACAGTTTAACCCTGAATATCACTGTTGACCTGTGCTTATACACCAGCCTGAGGCGTCTGACCTTTAGCTCTCTAGTGAGCGTCTGCATTCCAAGAAGATCCAGCTTTTTGCTTACATGGTGTATGAAGGCTGCATACACTTTACATTTTTTTCCTTCTGACACGCTCACAAAATGCTAGTGTGAAATGCAATAAATGAAGTGAAATTTGATTGAATACAGCTTATGTTTAAGCTATGGAGCAAATACTTTGTGTGGCACACCCACATCTTCTACCAAATAAAGTGGGAACAGACACTTTAACAGTTCAGCTACAACCATGCTGGCCCCAGTGTGTTTATCAGTCAGCTAAATGTGTAACTTTGTTATCTCAACCAAAGGCTAATTCGGTAAGGGTGGGGCAGAGAGAAGCTAAATCACTGACTTTGTCCTTTCAACTGTTCACTTTCTGGTATCTAATGTGGAACAAATGGCCAATAATTCACCAACAGGCAGCTCCTGGTTAGTGTGTCAAACAGTCAGTATGTCAGCGTGTCAGTATCGTGACAAAGAGAAAAACACGAAGCTTCATCACAACACACAAACAGTCGTATACCCGCAAATACGCATGCATTCCCACAAAGCACTTCTGCATTTTATAAATTTATAACCTATTTTAATAGAAGTACAAGTTGTTTGTTTTTGCTTGCTTTGCCTGCAAGTCACAGTAACATAGTAACAAACACATCAGTTTCCACTGAACGTGTTTTAATCTCTTAATCACCTACTCATGATTACTGTCAGCATGCAAAGACACTCAGTGGGATGTAGTTGGCCTTATACTTGATCTTACATATTAACAATGTTGAAGCACTTGTTTTGTCATGTCTCGCAGTGGGGTGTAGACATACAGCATAGAACACAGCAGTACCATGACAATCTACTTTAATTGTACTTGTATGCCCTTCCTTATAGTTTAGTATTGGAATGTTGTCCTGTTTATTTTGTTTCTTTTAGATAAGCAAACTACCGCATTCACAACATGCAGATCTCACGAATACTTTTAATTTAGTTTCTATGGACGAAGCACTTAATTGCTTTACGTCTGAGCCTATACTTGCATATATAGTCTTGCTGTTTGGCTGCTGTTACAATCAATGTACTCTATTTTAAAAGATGCAAATACCAGTGAAGGCAAACTGAGGCCCACAGAGGGGGGATCAGAACAGCTTTAAGTATTTCATGGGCCTCTTCTAGCAGATGTAACACGAGCCATTTCATTGTGTCTGCATAATAAATACTAATACAAGAGGTTTCATCCAGTCCAGTCAAACAGAGGAAGTGTCAGAGGTTCACAACAGAGACTTCACAACATGCTTATAATAAAGCCAAAACTGTTGTAATGACTCAACAGAATGGAAAAAAATTATAGTGATTGCAAATATGACTAGTTTGAATGTTGCAACCAAAATAAAACAATGACACAACTTTCTAGTGAGGAAAGGACAGGTTGAATGACCAACACACATTTTCAGTGCAGCCAGGACTGAGCTAAGAAAGGGGCCATGGTTTGTTTACATTTGGATATCCTGCCAGAAAGGGAACCTCCCTCCACCAGAGACCCTCGCCCAACCCCGCCCCCTCAC
>OMLM01008979.1:0-39333 GCA_900302695.1 Helostoma temminkii | reverse complement strand
GTAAATAACAGTAGTAATGGCTTGTTTACAAAGGTGCACAATGTCTGAAGAAGAAGGAGCGACAGGTAGTTTAACTCATCAAAAATTATAAGAGTTTACAGACGCTGTGTTGTGGATGTTGTAGTCAATAATTTAAAACAATAGACTTCCAAATGAACGTGGTTTTCCTGCTGTCTACATAACATCTGACACCAATATTAATTATCAGCCTGTTAATAACTTGTCAGCTACAGTCATCACTTTGCCCTTTGGCCAAGCTCAAGTTCAGCCTGTGTCAAGGAGCAACACTTGGAGTCACTGCGCTCCTGTAACCGCACATGGCGCTGCACGTCCGGCGGCACGGCGCTTCCCAGTGTTGCTCCCCCTCCCTCCGCTACCAATGGTGTATAATGTTGGATGACATAACTAGGTCAGTGGAACAGCCAGGTCCTCTGTACACTCACGCAGTCGGCCATGCTGGCACCGCCATCACATCACAACACTACAACACTACTCAGATTTTTCTTATAAGATCATAAATAAAAAGTTTAAAAGCATCCTCAAGACTGACTCATTTTACCACATATTAAAATACATACAGTGGCTGATTAGCCTATATACCGATATATGATAGAAAAAGACTAAATCCATTATTGTTTAAAGCAAATGGTAAAAGTTGTTCACCTTCCAGTTTTTTTAATTTACCTGATCAGAAACCTGATAAGGTCGAGTTACATCTCGATTACATAATTCTAGTTTTGGTTAACAACCTCCTCCTCTCATCCCCCCCACCCTCTTTAATTGCATAACTCTAACATGGAGCCCCTGGCAAAATTAATATGACTCCCGGGTGAGATACGATTCATATTTCTTCAAAAACAGACGGATTCGACTCCATAAATTATAAAACAAAATTACTCATGTGCTAAAATGAAAAGCTTCGCTACAAACTGACACGAGAAGATGATGTCTGAACATCACTATATGTTGAACTTCAGTGTGGAGCATGAACCCGGGTCTCTGTGCAGCTGTAATCCAGTCGTTAGGGATTAATGCGCACAGGGAGGAAAACAGGCGCACTCCAATCCCTGTGCGCACATGTGGCCATTCCAGCTCACTCTGTGATATATACCATTCTCATGCACGAAGTTATTATAATGTAAAATCCACTTACCTCTCATTTTGATGTCTTCTTCTTATGGGCAGGACGAAGAAAACTCGGCTACATGTGGTTGTTGTAGGTGACCGGATGAACGAGAATAAAGCGCTGGAGCCAGAGTACACCGGCTCTGTAAATATTAATTCGTCCCGTCTGCAGACAGCTCTCGTAAAGCACGACCAAAAACAAGGAGGAAAAAAAAAACTACCCGAAACTCCTCTTCACTATCGCTCGGTCAATTCCGAACGAAATAAAAGAGTGAAAAAAGTCGCTTTGGGTTGCATCGTAATCGTGTTTGCGCACTGGCGAATAGATTTCGATCAACTTTTTGACAGAATAGTCCCACGGTGGACGAGCGGTGTCCGGACCCCCCCTCTGCGCTGTGACTCTCCGCCTGCTTTCCTCTCAGTCTACCCTGCTAACCTACTTTCTCCAAGCATGGGCTCTCACATGATTTCTCTGCCGACAGCTCCTTTCGCAGTACTCGCGGGGGCGCGCAGTCGGGAGCGAGTTTAAGGTGGCTGAGCAAATGATTGACTACTGTTCGCTTCTTCACGGTGCTGATCAGTAGTGAGACATTAATATTACACTTTCGGGGAGGTTAAAAGGAAGGTAATTAAATCTGCAATCAGTTCTGCTTTAAAACAGACATTCTCAATTTTGTCCCACTTCCCCGGCTTCATATAATTTACAACAGTTACTGTAACAGTGCCGAATGTGGCCTATAAATCCAATTAGGTGTTACTAAAAATAAGAAACAAGCAAACAGCTATCTAGCAGGTCTGTTGTTTACCATGGAGATGATACCTTATTCACCCAGTAGGCTATTTTACTGTATTTGCGTCAATGGCGTTGACCTGGATGTCTTTATGTAAACATTTGGCCTGAACAAGCCTCCAAAAATTAAATACTAGTCTCGCCTATTACAGCACGAACTTTAGCGTTGATAATTGATTAATCAATACACTTTTAAATAAAAAAAGGATCCTCTTAATGCTGGTTTTCATAGTGTTTGATGGCAATAAACATCATTGGGGTTTGTACTATTTGCTGAGGCAAAACAAGACATTTAATATGTCAACTTTTGTTTTTTCGCATCTTCTGATATTTGATCTCCAGTAAATCAGTAAAGAAATGAATCATTAATTGCAGCCCCTGCAGAATTCCCCACTCCCTTCCCCTAACATCCAAAACATTAATAGAAGAAGACACTCTCTTCTACAATCAGACAGTTTACACAGTTTAGACTTTAGGCTGCATTTTCTTCAGCTGCTTGAGTTTTCGTCATTAGGAACATTTGTTTTCCCGAAGAAATTTAATTTTGATGGCAATAAATATAAAATATAGATTTGGTGCTTAGACCTATGAAATATTTATTTGAGCTTGTGCAATGAGCCTGTTCCTTCTCTTCTGTACTTGTACGAATAGACTAGAAAATATCCTTGGCTGTTTCCCCAACCATTGCTCACCAGCTCTGTGGCTTAGCTCCAGAGTTTACACCCGTTGACCTCACAAGGTTTGATTCACAGCAGTCTAGTTCCTGTTTCATGTTGACATTTCTGCTCTGGACATGTAGGAACATATCACAGTTTTACTGCTGTAACATTTAGCTCTGATCTATATAATTTACACGCATGTCGTAATTAACATTTCCCATTTAAAAAACTTGAAAGCTCCCTGGTTCTATCTATTAATAAACAGGATTCAGATTCTGATGTAAATGTGTACTTGGGACAGTGTGTGTCTGTGGGTGCTGATGAGGAGGTGGGTGGGTGCTGCAGCGGGTGGCCTTATGATGCAATGTTCTGGCAGCGGTGTTATGAAACAGCATGAAGGCAGAGATTACTCAAACTAGGTTAGTGGAGCAGCCGAGCACAGAGCACAGTACAGTATCACAGGCTTTCTGTTTCTCACGCACACGTTCACCCACACACAATCACTCAGGCGCTCAGGCACATTCTTTTGTTATTCCTCTCCAAACCTCGTTCTCTGCCTCTTCCTTGTTTTTCACACTTATTTGTTTTATTTATACACTCCCTTGTCTCCTTTGTGTCACCCTGAATGGATCGCATTTTAACAGCTTGGTGTTTTTATTAATACACACAGGTTCTACATTTTTCTAGTCATCCTGCATGTTTCTCTTCTTAGCTGCTTGTTTCTGCTTTTTGTACCTCTCTGCACAGCTCCTCTAAAGCCCCTTCCTTCTATGTCTCCCTTGACGACAAC
Organism: Helostoma temminkii; assembly: GCA_900302695.1. Lineage (NCBI taxonomy): Eukaryota > Metazoa > Chordata > Actinopteri > Anabantiformes > Helostomatidae > Helostoma > Helostoma temminkii. The sequence goes on along the minus strand of OMLM01008979.1, from coordinate 35,969 downwards.
AGTGACACTTTGACCTTAGCTCTTATGTAACTGCTGTGTAGCTCAGTTAAGCAGCAGACGAATGAGAGAGGGGGGGGGAGTGGGAGGAGAATGATGGCTTCAGCACTACTGCATACATGGCAGACATTTTGTTGCCCAATGATAAAGTAAGTCGTGAAAGAAGAGGCAAAAAAGAAGAAGAGCTTAGTGCTGGAGAAGCTGGAGGGTTTTTAAAGGATGCCAGCAGCAGCATAACAGGATGAGGGAGCAGATGGGGGAGGACAGAAGAACATGATACATAAATGCACGGATATTTACATCACAGACTGGGTGACAACAAGCAGAACGGTAGCATACACAAGGAGGAGATATATCCCATGTCCACTTGAATTGTCTCCTGAAGCACAGAAAAAAAGGTTGCCAAAGCAACACTGCCATTGAAAGTGACAGACTCATGGAACCAGTGACGAACAGAAATGATCTCTGCAGAGAATCCATTTCATACCTGCCGCTATTATTTTAGGGCCTTTGAGATAAAGTATACCCTGCACAAAGGTCGCTCCACTTACTGTGCATAATAAAATATAGAACAGGAGCTACAGTACATTACTTGACGAGTTTTGTGGACATCATAGACATATAGAGCTCTAATAACATATAATTTAATGTATAATAATAGTAACATAGTATAATTGTGTTCAATTGTGTGCAATAAAATATAGCACAGTTTTTCAGATTTTACTACCCACTCATGAATCCGTGGTTGTTCCTGACTCTTTTAATCGCAGACATTTTGTTGTTGTTAGAAATGGCATAAAGTTTCTCCTGACTCAGATCAAAGACTCTGTATCCTTGTGACTCCCCAGGGTTGAATTTAAAGGCCTTGCTCACATCAAAGAGTCTTTGTAGGGATGAGCGACCAACTGTAACTGATTGGCTGCACATGGTTTCAGTGGCGAGGCCCCATGGCCAATATCTCTGCTGTAGCAGCATCATCTCCTTACATTCCAGTCTCACTGCCACATTGTAAAATGTTCAGATGCATTTTTGTGTGAACAGGGGTAAATAATAACTTTTATCCTTCATGTCTTCTCACTTTTTAACTTGTACATCACACCAACAAACAAAACAAAACAAAAAAAACAAAAACAAAAACAAATACACACTCACATGAACATTCACATGTGCCAGTTAGTTTGTTGAATTTATTTCAGTGCTGTAATCCCTCAGTCGCTCTTCCCTCATTCAGTTAATCTCCCTGTTTTCTCCTCTCTGGAGCTGCCACCATCAATCCACCTCCCCTCCTCCCAGCAGCCATGGCGCTGTAATCTGGAGCTATGAGCTTTGCTGCGTCACTGGGTCAGTGTGTCAGAGTACAAACGCTGTTCCCTGTTGTCACATCTTCTCATCCTCCTCCATTCAGCCCCACTTTACATCCACGTTCTGTCTCTATCTTTTCTATATTTCATTTCTCATCTGTTTATCTTTTTAGCTCCTGTTACCATGCCACACTTTAGTACATCTGTTTCTTCTTTGCTCTCACTTTCTCCTTATCAGTTTCATTTTTTTATTCACAGATCAGCTCTTGAGTTTGATAAAGCCTGTAGAATAAATAGTATATGAGTTCACTCACAGGCCATTAGGTACACACTGTATTAGTCTAGCTCAGAGCAATTGCACTCGCTCAACTCACATGCCTTACAGAAAACATATATTCTTGGCTCTCAATAATTGCACTGATGAAAACGAGCTGTTGTGAAAGCGCTAGAAACATCACATAATAACTAAACTTCGTCAGCAGGTGTTTCGGGGCTTCAATATAACCTGTGCTGAATGTGGAACATTTCAACAGTGTAACGACGAAGGAAGAGTAATTTGAGATTCTGAACCTGACCGGCGGCTAATGTTTCAAATTATTTTCATGTATGAAAATCTTTAAATCTGAACTTAACCCTAACCACTCTGTGGTCTTGTCATCAGATGCCTAAAGAACGTATTTTCTCAATGAACATTGTTTGTCTTTTTCGCTGAACGGCTTTCATCTGTTTTGATTGGGTGGGGCTAAGGTGGTAAAAGGTCACTCTGTTAAATGTTATCAAATCACACCCACACATACAAAAGATAAGCTGAGTTATTAAGTGTTAAATTATTCCCAAATATGCCTTCAAATTACTTATTAAATTTCTTTGTCTTAAATGTTTGAATATGAATTCTTAAGGTTTGAAACTTGACTAATATTTGCCTGCTACTTTCTGTAATCACTCACTGACATGTACTTCTTAGATTTGCACAGTATTTATTAGTTATATAGTGCCTGAATGTTTAGTGCCTGTTCAATGGTACTCTACAGCAGGTGACCAGAAGATTCTTCTCTATATGAAATGAATCACTGGCAGTTCTCTAACATGATATTATGTCTATTACCATTCACAATATTCAGTGTCTTCTATACAGGACATAGCCCTCTTACTCGTGTCTAAACCAGACTGTGTTACCTCATGGAAATACTCTTCATTGCTGTTTGCGTATGTAAGAGGTTTGATGACAGACAGATAAATACACAGAGTTACACCTATGTTTAAATTGCTACATTAGGCTTTTGTCCAGACTTGTCCTTATGAATACAATAAACAGCAAATATCTTGCTCCGTCACTGGCTGTTTCTCTTTCTCTTTGCTCCACCCCATCTCTTCTTTGTTTCTGGCAAACCAGGTTCAGTGCCCACACCTGCAAATAGTTAAATAGAGGGAGGACTCTATGGCGCTAAATCTCTAATTTATCTGGTAATACATTATAACAAATGAAATCATGACTGATTAAAGTGTGAATCTGTGACCATCATCATGACTGATAGGGCCGAGCTTTAAACTCAGTGTGGAAAAAACCGTGCTGCTTGTGCGTGTAACAACATCAAAACAGAAATCGGATGCAAATACAAGTATGCAAAGATGTGGTAAGAGTAAAAGGGGGTTGCCACAGCAACTGGGCTGTGTGTATCTCCAGTGTGAATCAACGTGCTTTGCCATGTGGGCCTTTCAGCTACACATGTACGCTTTGAGATACACATCACATTCACAAGCAATCAAAGATGGACATTATTCTATCTATAATAAATAAGACCAGCGAAGTGGAAAATATCACTAAGCTGCACATTTCCTTCATGTGTGACTGTTAGTTCCTTCCTTGCTTCAGATTGCTCCTCCATCTTTGGCCAGATGACCTACATCTGCAGTGTGCCATCCAGCACTCCTCATTTCACTCTTCTTTTATGCTCTTCTATTTTCTTCCTCCTATCTATTCAAGACCCAACCTATTTGTTTGTGTAGTCCTCTGACTGGCTCCAATTATCTGATTAAGGGGAAATGGATTAGCTGAATGACGCCTTTTGTGGTGATTACGGCATACTTCTCACAACATATTAGCTTGTATTGTAATCCTCTTCTTTTGTTTTCTGAACCACATTCTGTTCAACACAAAGTGCATCTGTGTATCTCACCTCAGATCATTACTGTCAGAGGGAGGGAGGTGTGGTAATTCAGTTCATATATAACCGCTTAGATGACTCATCGCAGCACAGCCAGCAGAAACAGAGACATCTAGTGTTGGGATTGTGGAGTACCATGCTGGGCTTATGTAATACTTGGAGTTTACTCTTCAGCATGCACATTTCATGATTTTTAGTCCATATTGCCAAAATCCTGCGCAGACACATAAGTCACAAGTTAAATATTTATATCAGGGATAAAAAGCTGCAGATGGATGCAGCCGTTGTTTTGACATGCACACTGGAATATCTAAAACACTAGAAGATTTTTCACATAAGCATATACCCAAAGCAAACAAATGGCAACACCGTTTGCATACTGACACACTTTCTGGTGGCTACAATAGACTGCCTTATCACAGACTGTCAACCCCCACAAATGTTATGCAATGCATTATGTAATCCATTACCACAACAAAAAGTTGGACTAAATCATTGACATTCTGGCTGATGAACACATCCATATGGTGGAGCTGATTCATCTAGCTTAATTGGCATCGGTGAGAGTGCAAGTTGCCTTTGTTCAGCTGTTATGTGTTTGCTGGTTGTTGATTTGCAGGATGTATCACTGTCATGAGTGAAGTGGGAGACTGTGCTGTGTTTCTGAGATTCAGGAGGTAACAGAGGAGAAACAGGAGGCCTGTGCGAAAAGTCTGCATTGCGTCACAGTGGGGAGCAGAGGAAAAGGGAGAGAAGGCAGACAGGAGGAGAAGAGCGGGGACATAGCCAGGGGGAGAGGGGTGTGTTTTCACTGACCTAGTTAGAGCAATGGAAACCCTGCCTTCCTTGCACACCCTTCATCCCGCCTCACAACTGACGTGTAAAGGGCACTTTCAAACAGTAGCAGACACACAAAAATGAATGCAGAGAGGCAGAAAGGAGAGATAGCCAAGCATTTAGAGAGAGAGAGAGAAAGACGGGAGAGACCAACAGACAGGCAGACATAAATCAAGAAAAATGAAATTGACTGAGACTAGCAGTCAGATATATATATATATATATATATAATGATATTCCATATCCGGGTAGATCTGGGAAATATCTGTGAAAACAGGATAACCCTGAAGGGGTTTAAAACAAGTTAATAATAACAACAAACCGCATCCAAACTACCGAACCCCTTCATATCCTGTGCATTATTAGATTTCTGCCTTTATTTTCATAGAGTTACATCTCCCAAGCTTAGAGTTGCTTTTAATAAAATCAGAACTTGCATCTCAAAATGCAATAAAATTGTGACGTATAAGCAGTAATTACTAAGCTTACGTTTCTGCATTTTAGAGTTATTGTTATAGAAATCTGTGTTTTCAAAAACATTGCAGTGTAAAGTGTGGCACATGGATTAACAGATAAATATATTTTCTCCCATTTAACAGTATTTCACATAATTAATCTACTGGATCTCCAGAACCCTTCCCAACAAAAACCCTTGCTCATCTACACACAAACCCAATCTTCAGTGTTTTGCCTGATCCTCAGGCTTCAAATATTCCACATTACAATTCAGAGGCCACAGAGTAATGAAGGAAGCTGACTAGTTTGGCTTGAATTGTCACGCCAAAACTTTCCTGAAACCAAACTGTATAGTCTGAAAATAGATTTAAACTATGTAAACCAACAAATAAAAGGGCAGCTTCATACATCAAACCTTTGTGTGCTGTCATCTGTTTTTGTCTCATGTATCCCCTACTGTTCCACTTAGCCCATCCAAACCTTTTTCCAGATTTTCAAATTTCCACTTCAAACCTCCCCTGCCACCCCTCATTTTTTATTTAAAGAACGTCAGTTATTCTCTCTTGGTTTCTTTCTGTCACTCCTTTTCTTTTCTTTGCTGAAAAGCTCATCCTCAGTGGAGACTGAGGGTAACAGTTTTCTTATTTTTGTACTTTGCTCAGCTGGTTGATGTTTTCAGTGAAGATTAATTAAAAATGCTGCACACAGGGTTTTGTAGTTGAAGTCCTCATTAGCAATAGACAAGGCCCAGAATTGGCTTAGGTTTGCAACTCTAAAGTTTCATTCTAGGTTTAACCATGATTACTGGGCAGCCACAGAAAGAAAGGATAATATCTAACATGGATCTTTATTGTCTCTTACCAAAGCAGCCCTTCTTTTCTCCCCTTTAAATCTATTTATTCCTCTCCAACAAAGCTGTCCTTCTGTCTGAAACATTTAAGGCCATTGAAACAGAGACAATCATTGTATGCAGTGTTGCTAGGAGCCAGAATCAGTAATACTTTTTAATTTCCTCAACAATTCAGTTTCTCTTTTTTCCCTTATCTACCCAACCTGAAGGCCTGTGTCCTACAGTAGCACTCATTTGCCTATTGTGCTGTACTTTCATACTCAGTTATGAGGACAATGTTGAACCACTGCTGTAGTCATGATACAGATAATGATTTATCTGTGTAATCTTGTCGGGACAAAAACTGGTCAAGGTTCATGATTATTGTGGACATGCAATCCCAGTAAATGTTTTATTACATTTTTGTGTGCTTTATTCCATCATTAATTTCCTCTGCCCCCGCTCATTTAAATGTTTTTCATTACAGAAGCTCAGTAACTGTAAATAACTAACAAACTAAACACTTAGAAAAATAATAATTTGAGTTTGGCATTATACTTTATCAATATCCAAGATTTGTGTCATTAAACATTTAGAAATTTAGTCCCTTCGGTGAATACACACCCACCCTGTCATAAACAAGTGAATCAGTCTCCAGAAGATAAACAAGCACATAGCTGAGAGTTGGTCACTGAGCAAAAACATAGCAAAACATAACAACAAGAGAAAAGCATGCACGCACACAAAGAAATGTCAGTTGCACAAGTGCACAATCAAGACTTCAAATCAAATCACTGTATGGCTCCATTTCTAATTAAATGGCCATTAAGTGAGCCATCATTGTGCAGCGTCTGCTTTGTGTGTTTGCAGACTGTGTCTAAACTTCCTCCCATCTGTCCGACTGAAAAGCAAAGCTTTGATGAGGGCATGTTGACAAAATAAGTCACGAATGTAGAGCAGGTCGGATAAAGCTGCATGATGATATAGAAAGGCCTGCAGATGATTTCTCAGCCTGTTTCAATTATCTGTGTCTGACTGAATCCAAAAACCTATTTACAAAGATTTTTTCATAAACAGGCGCCAAGCCAGGGGCCTGTGGATGTTTTACTCTGACTGTCAGTTTTAGATGAGCTTAAGAGAAATTACAGGCTATTTTTGCTCTTCAATTGATGCATGTCAGTGGAAAACAATGTGTGAGGGCTGACACACTGACACACATTTTCCAAGCAAAAATCACATGTTTATTTTCCCTGAAAAAACCAACAGAACAAATCATTGTCAATCAATTTCTCTTCAGTGTAGTCAGTAAAAAATGGAGAGGCTGTCTCCTGTGGTGCACAAGAACAAAAAGTGTTTAGTCATTTTTCAGTTTGGCTTTGTCTGTGTGACTCTTCATTTTGCTTTTACCTTGATCAATATTTAGCCTTATTTTTTCTCTTTTTACTAGAAATGATCACATTGAAACTAAATGTAATAAAAAAAGGTAAACACAATACCATGCAAAAATTCATTTTTTTATTTTCACATTTCCATTGTATGAAAGTAAACAAGTTATTGTGTGCTGTATGGAGGGGCTGTCTGTGACATCTGTTCCTGTAAGTCTGTGCTATATTTATATTGCTCTACCCCTCTTGATGCTGCAATGTGCTTAGCCACAGAAGCCAAACTATGCACAGAACAATAAGGAAATGATGCAGATAGCAGAAATCACATATTCTATATACAGAAGACATACAACTGCCTTTCAGTAAGGTATATCTTGGCAGACAGTTCACTTGGTAAGTTTTTTTTAAAAATCGGTAATACTGTATAAAGTTTTAACTATATGCACTTTTGTGTTATTGGTAAATGAAACTAATTTTATTTTGTTCTTTTTTACTGATTGATGACTGGTTGAAGCCACTTGGCTGCATAATCTCCTCCTTTGTTACCATAAAGAAAGAGAGACTGAGATATTTTGAAATAATGAATTCAAAATAACAACTTGCAGATGACGCTATGTAAAATAATATAAGGCAAACAGGCAACAGACTGAAGTTCCTCTGATGCTCAGAAGAAGGAAGTTATTATCGGCTGCTCATATACCAGTTTAAAATAAAAAAATAACATGTTTTTTCACCTGGAGCATAAAACAATAGGTGACCATGTGCTAAAAACACTGTTTGGTTGCTGTATTTATAAATAAATGCCTTTGCTTACGACAATTATAGTGTGAAGGATGGTAGAAAGCACTTGACTTGTTTCCTCTACATTTTCATTTTTGTTAATACTGGAGTATGCAACATCAGATTTACACTGATAATGAACTAAATGGACCATGGTCACTTCCCAAAGAACTTGTGCAAGGACTCCGTTTAACAGGTGATTTGCAATGTCCAGGATAAATTCCTTCCGACTGAAAATTGGCACTAATTAAAAACATGTACAAACATGTACATGTACATGTTGCATATACTATGTAGCTGCAGTGTCATGGTTAGATTGTGTAGATTCTTCTGACTACTGTAGCACCCCACTCTGAATTCTAAAAGTTTACTATGTCTCACATCTCTTAGAGATTAGAAAGTCTCTTCAGAGTTAAAATGAAAGTTAATATATAACTCCAAGTTGCATATGTGAAAAAAGTCATGTCAAGACCACAACTTCATGTTTATTTCAAGCTTGTTGCTTGAGGCCAAATTATTTCCATTATTAGTAACATAAACTGCATTTATAACCAAGAAGAACATGTCGACATTTCTGTTTGTGCTCAGTTCCTTGGTGTTTAATCTAGCTTTCTCTACACAGTGCACTTATTAATTATTTTTCACTCTGACTCATGGTCAATTCAGGTAAATATGTGCACCAACACCACCAATACTACCTGCAAAGAGGAACTCCTTCAGGGATTTGCTTACAGTCCCTTGTTTCTCCTGGGTTTCCTTGTCAATGGTGCTGCTCTGCGTGCCTTCATTGCCCAGCGGGATTCTTGGACAGACACTGACATCTACATGTTCAACTTGGCTCTAGCGGACACTGCCCTCATTCTCTTCCTTCCCTTTAGGATCTATGATGCCTTCTTCTGCCTGCCTAAGACTACTCTGTGTACTTTCCTTATTTGCATACACTTCATTAACATGTATGCCAGCATCATGACCACGACAGCCATCAGTGTCCACCGTTACCTCATTATAAGGTTCCCTCTGCAGGCCAGATCCTGGAGGAGGAAAAAAGAAACAGCTTTTGCTGTGTGTTTGTTCATTTGGGTGCTTCTGGTGACAATATGCGTCGTATTTAGAGAAGACAATTATCCTGAAAAACTCCGGGCCTGCTATGAAAGATATAATATACGGCTTCAAGTACTGTTTATTGTGATTCTGACATTATTAGGCTTCCTCGCTCCACTGATTATAATTGTGTTTTGTTCTAGTCAGATAATCTATATTCTTTCGAAGGATAAAGGCAAATCAGAGGAAGAGAGAAATTACAAATCAGAGGAAAAGAAAAATATTGTTGGTATAGTAACAGCAAACATGATTGTGTTTATTATCTGCTACACACCCATCCATGTTGGCTTCCTTGCCAAATTCTTCAGTTCATATACAGAGTGTATAAACATGCCTGTACATGTGTTTTTACTTGTGTCTGAATGGATCGCTTCAACAAATTGTTGTTTTGATTCCATTAGTTATTATTTTTTATTGAAACAATTTTATTCCTAACACAGTGGGATTGCAATATAAAAATGGCTACATTTTTAAACACAGTGGGATTGACTAAAAATGTAGCCATTTTTATACTGCACAACAGAATGTAAATAATATTTCTAAATGGATATTCCGTTGTTTTAAACAGAGTCAACAAATTAACCCTCAGGATAATTTCTTTGAGTATTTTAACATAAATCTACAACAATCAGCCACAGCATTAATACCAACATTAATTTTACAGTGGCACCAGTCTGTCAAGGGGTGGGATGTATTGGGCAGGAAGTGAGCTGTCAATTATTAAGTTCAAATGAGTTGCTGAAAAATGTAATACTCACTTTGATCAACACCTCTCACACAAGTTTGATTGCAGCTTGTTGTGTATGAGGCTGTGCAGCCACAGACTGTCCCTGTGCTGAAAGCACCTACAATGAGCATGTAAGCATCAGTACTGGACCATGGAGCAATGGGACGTGTTCTGCTCTTGTGAATCATGTTTTCTGTTACATCATGTAGATGCCAAGTGCACATGTGTTATTCACTGGGGAAGAGATGGTGACAGATGCCAGAGGACATTTTAGAAGTGTTGTGATTCCATTCCTCAATGGGCCTGAGCTGTTTTAGCAGCTTACACAATACTATGCAGGTGGTATTAATGTTGTAGCTAATGTCAGAAATTAGGGGAGGCAGCAGATATATTTTAAAAAATGCTGTTGAGTTGCTTTATGGGACTTTATTATTTTCATTTTGTTATTATTGTAATACTGATGATTTAGTCATGTAAGTAGAGACAGAAGAAATTCTGGTTTATAGATGGATGTGCTCACCTGTACTTTGGCCTGGCAGGAGAGAGGATCAGTGGGTCACTGTGCTTTTTGTGTGCATTTCCTTTTAATGTCCTCACTGCTTTGTTTTTTGTACATGTTACAAGTGGATCTTTGTTATGATTAAAAGTCAGAAAAGGTTTTTTGGATCTAAGTGAAGTTCAGCAAGTCTGTCAAATAAGGCCTGACCTCAGCCTCTCAACAATGTTTATTTTGTCTCCTGAAGTCACTGCAGTGGGATTCAGAGTTGTGGGAACTTGGTTTTTGTGCCTATTGAACGTTAACTGCTGTTGCTAGATATTAACCATTTTAAAAAAATTATTACTTCTTTTGTGTTTTCCAAAACATTATTAAAATACAACACCCATTCAAATTAGAAGAATATTATGTAGCTTGAATGCAATTGGTGTTTTGAAAGATTTTCTTACGCTACATTAAAGAAAAGAACAAGGGGGATTCTAATCTTTGCACGTCTCGACAAAACAACAGTCTGTGTCAAGCTTAGCTGCACCAAGGCACCCATGGGAGTTCATCCCTTTCCCTCCCTTATAAAGACCAGATGAACACAGGCCAGAATGGCATCCAGCTCCCTCTTGTGGCAAAGAATGTACCCTCTTACCAGATTTTACTGTCTGTTGAGAAGCTTTAACCAGACAAAGTGATAAACAATATGTGTCATTTAAAGAAAATAAACAGCAATAATGATACACACATTACCCAAGACTGCTGTGAAGCAAAAAAGTTGCATTTTGTAAATGTGTGAATATGTATGTGTGCGTGGGCACATGTATTTATATCAATGAGTGCATTCAGAACCTAATGCGACAACATTAGCAGTCAATTATATAATGCCATTTAATAGCAGTACTCCAAAGATTGATGGTTATTATAACAGCAGTATCTTAGCAACTGCAAAAACTCAGCAGGCATCAGTCAAATGAGAAACCTCAGTTGTGGCTGAGATCAGGCCTGCGAACCTACTCTAATAACAGGAAAGAGCTGAACTCAGCAGTCAGCCAAAGTCACGTAAATACTGTACATACATCTTATTCACAGCATTGATGCCAGAAAAAAAACCTCACACTTCAAACAGTCCTGTCTTGTAAGAGCTTGAAAGACCCCCCCTCCCCCCGATCCAATCTGACACATTATACCTTCTGCATGATTATTTACACTATTCACAAATGATACAGAACAGCTTCTTTACGAAATGCAAAAAACAGGAAAGAATTTGTGCTTTTCCTTATTACTGCACACTGTAATGACCAGAAACAAAACAAGAATGAGTACATTCATCCACTCAGGATGCTGACAAGTATTTTCAAGATCCTGCAGTGTGGCAGTTGGTTGGCAATCACTACAGAATAACACAAAAATGAGATACACAGTGTTTCCTCACAGCGTTTCAGTCCATTGGGAGGTTTGCTTATGAAGTACTTATGACTTATTATTATTACATATGAACTATTCTGTAATAAACACAGCTTATGTCATGGTATCAGGAAATACATTACAGTATAATCATAAAGGGCATGACAAAGCATCTATATTCATTCTTACATATTTACAGTATATAAGTATGGCATGATGTGTCATGGTGGTTTATAAACAGAGCTTCAAACATCACGGTAGCATTCGGTGTCAGCAGCTTCCGAACAGAGGGAGCTGAAACTATGGTTTAAACAGTACAAGCCAATGTGTAAATGAAAAACATAAAATATTCAGCATGTTAGATGAAAGGCATACATATCACAAGTAGCTGCAATAAGTCAGACGCCACAGTAGGTTCAATAGGTGCACTGTGGACACAACGGTCTTCTTCATGGCACTTTGAAATAAGTTTCAGTTTTTCTTTTTTTTTTTTGCTTCAGCAATCAAGCATCAGTAAGTCATTCATCTGTTGGGTTTGGCACACAAATGTAAAAAGTAAACTGGTTATACTGTACTTACAGGAGTGTCGCTGTGATTTCAATTGGATGGAGCAGGGTGTATGACACATATGAAAACGGATTTTAATATTTTAGTAGTTATCATGACATGACAAATTTTTTATTTTTCTTGGCAAGCTAAGGCCTGATATTGTTTTTTGGAATTACTGTTTGCCTTATATTATCATTTTATCTAAATCAAAGTTTACTATGTACAGATAAACCATCTATTGCTGCTCATTACAAAGTCAGCACAAACTGTCGCCTGCTGCCTACAACTGAGAGTCAAGATCAAGTAATGTGCTCAGCTGTAACAAATCATATTCTAATTATTTCCCACAGTTGTTATTGTTGCACCTCATTTCTTCAAGTGTCGTTTTCTGCTTTGTTTTTCTTTATGTTATGACTTTTCCCCAATAACAAACTGTTGTGTTAAACTAAATCCTGACCACTTTCATGGAAGTGGACACTTTGATGGGGTTGAATATATAGTCCCATCTGCCTGCTGTGAACACTTCCATTATCCCCGCTGGCTCTGAGTTAAGCCAGAAGTTTCAATCATCACCAGAGTAACTGTCACTTTGTTCTGTATCACGACTTTGGGACCTTTGCCTACTGTGGGCTTAAGGGGAAATTTTGCCAAATGAAATCAGATTGTGTCCTCTATATGTGTGTAGAAAACCCTAAAGGAAGGGATATTCATACATTGCAGTGTATTTACTTTACATTTCTCTTACATGTCTTCATTTCCAGTTTTGTGTCCCATGATCATTTTGCTGTCAGTCCAGTGTTGTTGCAACTTCTCCCAGGGTCCTTGTGGCCATTAAAGAGTACATGGAGTGGAAGGAAGCAAACAAATAGTGCCATGGCTGGCTGAGATGCCATCATTATAGAGAGCATGCGGTTGGCAGAAATAGTGCTGACATTTCAGTCCTGCACTCTGCTCTCCAAACACATGAGTTATGGTCCCATTTCCCTATGAGATAGGTTAGAGGCATTTGGCACACACGTCTTCCCTCTCATGTACACGGAATACTAAATACCCACCTGTACAACAAACAGTCGTTGAGAAAAAGAGAGAAAGGGAAAAAGAAGGAAAGAATTTAGTAGGCTCATTTTCCATTAGATTTGTGTTTATAGTCCGAATGACTTTAGTTTCTCACTGATGAGTCACCTAGAGCTTCAGACATTAAGTAAAGTATCCATTTGTGATGTTCAAATTTTGCATTTTCACTTGAAGCACCTAGTTGGCAATCAGACCAACAGGTAATATAGTAGAGAACAGATGGAGGCAGTCTTGTTAATGTTATACAAGAGGGAAAAATCACCCCACTCTGGCAGCAGTATTTGACTGGCTCTACAGGCTCAGTTGGTCTACACAGAGAAAGCAGCCTCTAAGTGCTATGTCCATCTTAGTCTCTGTCCTCATCCTCTCTGCCCCTCATTCTGCTTTCTCTCATTCCTCTCCATCCTCTCTCCTCCCTCATCTTGCTGCCACTGAGTACCAGGAGAGAGAGGCTCTGCAATGCAGACACAGCAACAACCTCAGTCCATATGCCCAATTAGTGTGAGCCATGATATGAGTGGCAGACCCAGCAGCCAGTCATAATGAGAGACCGACTAATTATGCGATGTAGGGTGGGTTGCCTGAGAGACTGGCAGAGGAGATTAGAGGGCTGAATGACAATGAAATAAATATGTAGGGAAGATAGAAGGGAAGGGAGAGTAGGACAGATAGAATGAGGAGGATAGACTGATCTTTGTAAATAAAACAGAGAACTCTGGATGTAGAAAGACTGCTTCATTTAATCTACAGTCACTGGCCAGCCTGAGTCCTATCACTGCAGGTCTTCTTACACATCAGTTGGCTGAGATCTACCAGCTCGCCCAGCTCCCCTCGCTCAAGGGCCCCTCTCAGCAGAGCCCTGCTCAGCCCGGGGGTGTGTTGCTGGGACACATATGCCTGGCTGCTGGGAGTGGGCATGGAGGGTGGAGGAAGGGGGACAGGGACCATGCCGTGGCTGCTGAGGATGTATCCTTCCTGGGGTGGCCAGCGCAAAGGCAGTGGTTCGCCATACTCCATGGGGGCGCTAGGTGCTGAGACCACCCTTCGACGCTCAGGAGAGTCCTGGGGGGTCATGGGGTATACGTATTCTCCTGCAGACTTCCTAAGTGGGGCTTTGGGTGTCCCCTTCCCTCCTTTTTCTTGCTTGCTCAGGCAGACGTAGTGCTGGCGTGGTGTGTCGTTGACTCGACCCTCACCACCATGTCTACCCACTCCCCCTTGCTGGAACAGTCTGGTAGTCAGGTAGACAGAGGGGGGCATGCGGCAGGGTGAACCCAGACCCACAGAGCCTCCTCCCAGGTAAGTTTGGCTGGTGTCCCACCCTCCAGAGTTGGAGTCTGATAGGCGCAGGCCTCTACGTTTCTGCTGGGGTGTGTGCTCTGGAGTGGGGAGGAAACCAGGGTCGAGCTCTCCTGACTTCACCCAGCCATTGGGCATGACGAACAGGGTCTCCCCGCCCTGAGAGCAGGGACGCTCCCCACCTCCTTGCCGCGTCACGCTGAGCACCGAGCCTCCCATCCCGCTGCTGTTACTCAGCAGGCCTCTATCACGCCTCTGGATAGAGGACTGGGATGTGTTGCCATGGCGATGGTTGGCGGGTTTGTGGGCCATGATCCAGCACACGGCAAGACCGGAGAGCGCCGCCCCTATGGTGAACGCTGAGACTGCAGATGCCACAAGTAGGTTGAGGGAGACCAGGCTCTCTGGTTCAATCAGCAAACTCTGCTGCAGAATTCCTGAAAATAAAGAGACACAGTTATGAAGATGACATTTAGGAGAAGAGCACAATGGACTCTCTCTCAATAGCTGTCCACAGGGAGCAGTTCATTATTATTAAATATAATGCTTTTCCTCTCACAGGAAAAAAAATATAAATCAATAGTTACAATAATACAATAGCACTCATTAGTGGTGATGAGCATGTTCAGCATTGTTTGATAATTTTAGGTTATCTTTGCGAGGAGCCGCTCTCCAGTCTTGCCTTGAGGCTCCACAGGCTCCAGGTTCAGAGAGGACTGCACTTGTCATCAGCACAGCTCAGACCACAGCAGCTGACTCTCCTCTCCTCACACTTTCCATCCTACCGCCTGGTCAGAGAGTTTCTCCTCGCAGCATAGCATTACCTCAGTGTTTCCACCCAGCTCTAATCACTTCCATCTGCAGACACAGCAGCACATGCCTGTCTCTGGCTCTGTGCCTCCTGCACTTCCACTGCTTCCTTTAGAGTCTGTCAGGTCTGCACTGTGGCATCATTCACTTCTAGTATTTTTAGTTCCTAATAGTGGGGTGAAAACTAGAAGCTCGTGTATTAATTTAAAACAAATGAGATGAGGGCTTGGGATGTGCTGTCCATTCCCTTTCTAATGCCTTTTTGGAAATTCAGACCTAGCTAAATGGATTTTATGACTTTAAAACTGGGCTAAAATAAATGGAACAGTTCAGAAAGAATTTGGTGGAAAGGAAATGACTTATTTAGTTTCCACTGGCTTTGTGAATTTTAGAACCAGGATCAAATAGACCCTCTGTGGTGCTGCAGTCCTGACATCTTAGCAAATGTGACAGTTTCTGAAAACCCATTTCCAGCTTGCTCACCAACCACCCTCAACCGTTCCCGTCTTAGATGTTCAGCTTTGATAAAACAAGGTCTAACACACCAGAGGATGTTGCATTTCCCATCCTGCTGTCTCACATTGTCTATCAGCAGTTACACCTATTTCACATCTTCTCTAATTAAACCGTCTCACACTGCGAGCATTTTGACCTCTTGAAAGAAAGTCTGAAACCAAAATCCCACTTGTACTTCCCAGTGATTCATCTCTGACAAAACATGTTCAATTACATAAGTTGTCACAAATATTCTCTGGTTTAGTATCATAGTTTTGTGCTTGGAACAAATGCTCAGTGACAAATAGACAGGTGTAATGAAGGATTAAGCCACTAGGCGGAGCCCACCCTGAGTTTACTGCTCACAGACAGAAGCATCGATGTCATGCTGCTGCAACCTACCATCACAGTCTCCTAGATGGGAAGTGGTGTTTCCGTATTCCACGTCTTGTTGAAAAGGCAGCCTGCGGCCCCAGAGAGATCACAGGTTTACACATCACAGATTTCAATATTTATCTTTGCAAACATAGTAGGAAACCTACAGTAACAGGGGGAATAATTTATGCATACATTTACATCTGGTTCTAACATTTAATTATTCATGCATCTTCTATACCGCTTAGTCCCCGCAGGGGTCACGGGTGTGCTGGAGCCTATCCCAGCCAGCTTACGGGCGAGAGGCAGGGTACACCCTGGACAGGTTGCCAGTCTATCGCAGGGCCACATATAGACGAACAACCATTCAACATTTAATTAGTTAAAAAAATTAAAAAACTGACTGGAAAAATGTGTGAACCAATAAGACAACTAAATCAACTAACTAAAGGACAAAACTCGAGCCGGAGGTTTGCAAACCTGGCATCCAGTCAATAAAAAGATCAGAGATGTGTGTGGGAGCTACTTTGACTATTTACACTACACTATTACACTATTCACAAGAAGCATCTGCTGACGTGAACCAAAAACAAACAAATGAAAAACAAAACAAAAACAGGTAAAAAGTAAAAGCTGAGTAACAGCTCAGGACATCTGCAGTTAGTGGTGCAGGTTTATGATTGTCTGAACAAGAAAACTAGAGAGGAGGGGCATCATGCTACTTGGTTTTATGATGATATCATATAGAATAATGTCAGAATGGCTGTACACAAGCTAAAGCTTATATTACTTTGGGTGATGCAGCACAACAACTGCCCTAAACATTAAGGTAAAGCTACTGCTGATTAACAAAACAAACAACAACAAAAAGGTGAACAAGTCAACAAGGTGTTGTACAATGAGCTCAGAGAGCCATTCATATCATAATACAGTACTGCTACTGATAATATGAATTATAAATGAAAATAGTATGATAATCAATGAAAGCAATTAAAACAATAAATGTTTGCTAAAATTTTACATTCAAGTGACAACAGAATATTCACTTGTCCGTTGTAAGTTATTTATCATTTTTCTCTTTAATGATGCAGGTGAATGTATATGTCCTCACCGTGTCCCTGGTCTCAGGAAGGAGCAGGTGCTGCCTCTGGTCCAGCCACAGTAAGGATCCCTGGAGGCTAGACAGCTCCTTTACACAGACACGCATACCAATCAAGTGAACAGGAGAATTTAGCCGGGCAGTTGGTTGGCTAACTGACTAACTGGATAACAAGGTACTTCAGAGGAACAATATAAACCCTAAATCATGAAATATGTGTTTGTAGACTGACATTTATTTTCTATATGCTTTGAAATGGAACATCTGGTATTCATTTACATACACAGCAGCCTCACACATTGTGCAGTTGCTACTTCACCTCTGTTCACAGTTTGCTGTATCTAATAATACATGGTTGCTGTGGGAATGAGGTTCAGACTGCAAAATTTTACTTCGAAACATTTCCCCATATGTGTAGCAACAACAAAAACCTTGTTGGTATTCATGACAAATTACAGTCTTGAAGCCTCATGCATCAACTTAAATAATATTCTATTTCCCGGGGAAACAAATTTCACCAAAAATAAATATTAAATCAAACAAGCTAACTGAGGTTTGACAAACAAATATGCTATCCGTCCCCAGCTGACTAAAACAAAAACAGAATTATAAATATAACACGGAGTGAGAAAACATGGCCTGCGCTGCCTTAGCTAATGGTCATTGCATATGAACAGATCTTATTACCTGCCAAATAAACATTAAGGGAATAATAAAATAGATAACTGTATGTCCCTCACTTCATGCAGCGCGAGTGCAGGTGGCAGCGAGATGTGGGCACTCGCACCAGACAAGACGGAAAGGCTAGCAGCAAAGTGTGACTGGTCCGGTCCAACGTCAGAGACAACAACTGACGAGCCTGCGGAGAGTCTTCGCCACACCTGGAGATAATGACACACATATGAGACACAGTGAGTGAAAATAAAGTATTACACAGGCGTCAGGATCAAATTATTGTGGCTGGAAAAGAATCTGGTGTTCCTGGGCTTAAAGGTTTCAATACAATCAATCAAGTTGGTTTTACTTCGTAAACAGACTCAGATTTCTCATTTTAGTGATTTGTCAAGCTAAAATTGCAAACATTAGGGGTTTTGGACCATTGTTGAGTTGAGAAAAAACTATTATGGAACATTGGAAAATTAGTTTGACAAAAAAAATAAAATAAAATCTGCAGATTAATCAAATTCAAATACACTGTTAGATGCAACCCTAAACCCAAACCCTTAAACTCAATTTTTTGTCTGTGTGTGAGCAGCACTCCAAATACAAAAATCATATTTAATAAGTGTAAACTGGAAACGGTTTGTGGTTGAGAAGGACTGCTGTTGTCCAGTTAACCATGTAGGCAGGCAACATTAAACCTGCTCTACCTGAAGCCATTTGTCTGAAATTTTAACTTATTGGAGTTAAGAACACAGATGTAGTGATTTATACTGACTTTTCTGGGTTAAATCCCTCCACCTCCTCCAGAAACACACTGCTGTGGGAGGCAGAATCTCCACTGGGAATCATTAAGAACTTGAGGATGGTTCCTCTGGTTGAACCCAGGAACAAGACTGTGCGATTCTTATGGGGGCCGGCTTCTGTGTCCACCACCATGGCTGTCAGCTGATATCTAGACAGAGATCAACAGAGTAGGTCAATAATGTACATTTCCTGTCCTACCTGCTGGTTATGATTCATATGTATGCCATAAAGTTTCAGTGTACCGTCCCATAGTCTTGACCACCCAGGGCCTATGTCCCAGCAGTGGAACAGTCTCATCCATCAGTGGGTGCGTCTTTACAAAATTCAGCACCTCATCTGGCAGTGTGGTAGAGGAGCTAAATCTGGATCCCTGCACTGTACATCCTCCTGGTCTGCAGACAGAGAAACAGAAAAAGAGACAGTGATGAAGATAGATAGCTACATATGTTCTATAGATAGATAGATAGATAGATAGATACAGTATACATGGGACAGTTCTGCTTATACACACTTTGCATAACCATACCTGGGTTTAGGTACTGCTTCGTCTGGTACAGGAGTCCAAATAGACTCTGGGGATTTTTGCTCTTTAAACCGACCCTCAAAGACATGAGCGAGTTGCTGCATGTCAAACACACACACCGCAGAGCCAGGGATGCTACCAGAGAGCAGAAAAAAGAAGACAATATTAATAAAATCATAGTGTTTGTGATTGTCTGTGTGCATATTGTAAGTCTGTGCACCTGTTAGGTGGTGTGGAGAAGAGACCCAGGATGACATCGCGGCCCTGCATGTGGATGATGTTGCTCGTGGCGTGAAGGAGGTTGAAGTAAAAGTGTGACTCTCCTGGAACAGAGCAGTTGAGTCGTGCCTTTAGAAATGTTGTCCACTGTTTCTCAAGGACGCGCTGAGAGCCACCCAGGTCTGCCTTACATACACGAGCCACACGAGACACCATCACCTAGAATAAGAAACAGGAAGCCAAATTGAGCAATAAAATAAGCAAGAAGACACGGGGAGGGTAAGAAAGAAATAAAGCAACACCTTCTCAAGATGATGAAACTCCATGGCCATCTCTCTGAAGAAGAAATAAATATGAGGCCCCCACTCCATGGCGCTTACAAAATAGGGCTCTGGAAAATAATACAAAAAGACTATTTTCAACTACCACATGCTGACACACTACAGAGCAGTAGCAACACAGTGCCTGGGGTCAAACTGAACAATTCACAGTCTCTGACTTGGAACTGCAATAACAGTCAAATCAACATGGACTGCTCCTGTCCACCAGCCCAAGTCATTAAATATTCATGTCCTGTTTAATTTATCACCATGGACAAGAGCATATGCATTTTTTGAGCTTTGACCTGCCCTGGCTTGTTAAACAGGTTTAACTGTTCAATTGAAGGTTTGTTAAACCCCTTGTTAAAGGGTCATTTATGGCATCTTATTGTAAAAGTACCTCTGAACCATTTGGAGTCATGTTTGACTGTGCGAAGGGCAGGGCTGTCACCAAGGCTTCGATAGATCACTGCATCGATGGCCAGGAAGTCTGTCACAGTACCAGTAAAGAGACTTCCATCTGAGAGCAAACAGATGCACAGAGAGAGGAGAGAGGGAGATTAAGAAGAAAAGAGGGAAGATGCAGATGGAGAGATAGCACAAGGTCAGGAAGATTAAAACCAAACAAGCAAGGCAGTGAGAGGTCTGACTATAAATCATTTGTAAAGGTAAACCCAAGGGCACAGACAATTCAATGTCTGGAGTTGGAAACTGAGTCAGATATCTGCTACAAAGTCTGATTACTTCAGCTTTAGTGCGCAAACTTAAGATGCTACCTGCAAACAAAGCCACGTTGGCATGTCGTGGATCATATGGGCACCGTGCCATCCCACTGATAGGCTCCGCCACCATTTCTAGAGTGTCTCTCTGCAACAAGAAAACAATATAGATAAACAAGCTGGCAGAAACACAGAGAATGACCAAATGAGAGATGTATACTAACAGTGTAGTTGGCACACAGTGGGTTGAACGCATTTGTTCCGCACACAAACAGGCTACCATGGTGGTTGAGCAGAACCTTGATGAAATTTCGACACTCTCCCTGTAAAAAAAAACAAAAAAAAACGCACACGCACAAAAGGACTATTAATAAAGAGGAGAAAATCATAAGGTACAGTGCAATATGAAAAAGATAGTTTGGAGAGAAGACTGCCAGCGTGAAGTATGAAGAATGCAACATAAAACAATCCTTAGAAGAAAAAACACCTTCAACCACACTCCATCTGGAGGAACAATAGGATAGGGACTTTATAGCTGTCTTCACAGTGAAGACTGCTGATTGAACTGAAACTTGAAGCTGCTACTAGTGAATCTGAAACATGATGACACTGTCATCCCTTTAATCAATATGTGATAAAGATCTACAACACTTTTTTACTGCAGTACCAGCTTTGTTCATCGGGGCCTGTGAAGAAAACTGGATGCTGCTGTTACTACTAGTAGCATACAGTAAGTGTGAGTTATGTTTAGAGGGTATTTTAGCAATCTGTGATTGAGACGGTAGAGTAGCTTCCATAAAATTAAAATCTATACAGATCATTTTATTATTTGTCCATTATCAGCTTAACAGTGCTCTGTCATCAAATTATAACAGCTATTTAACTAATTGTAATCCTATGTGTGTAATGTTTACTTACTTAAACAGTAGCATAAAAGATCAACACTTCCATACCGCATCTGTATAGTAAATAGCTTGAGACACGGCACACAGACTAGTAACAGTTGGCCTAGCTCTGTCCAAAGGTGTTAAAATGTGATCTATTATCACCTGTAAAACCCCTAATTAATATGTTATGTGTTATTGTGCTAAACATAGAACTTTCATTAACACGTTATAAAGTGTTAATTAGTGAGCTCTTTAGAGGTGATGGAAGACACATTTTGACGCGCTAGGACAGCTAAGCTAGCCAGCTGCTGACTCCACCTTCAGCATTTACAGTCCAGACATGATCTGGAGTTAATCCTCTTGTCTAACTCTTGTCTGTTTATTTACCAAAAACTTTAACTATAAAGTTTAAAAATGTATCCCAATTGTTATTTTTTAGTTGGAGTCTATGTATTGTTAATGCAGGGTCACAAGTAGCTTAAAGGCACAATTAACCATCATGTTACTGGCTTTGTTTTTTTGCTATAGCCAATTAAAATGAGATTCAATTCATAGTAGCATCAGTGCCCATTACCCTGAGCTTTATTATATGATATACTTATGTGATTTAAAGTGTTTTCAATAATATTGGTTACCTTTTACCTGTCATCTTGCTGTCACTCTCTCATGCCATCTCATCATTTCCAGCTTGGTTCCTTTCTCTGTTCCTTTTTTAATCACAGTTTTTCTTTTTATGTTCCTTCATCTTTTCTTCTTTCATCTGTGCTCTTTGAAGCGACACATCTTTTCTTTGGGTGTCTTTTTGCCTTATACTAAAATCCTCCTCCTACGAACATCACATCCCTACCTATACCTACTTTCCTCAACTCATTTCAATTGTTGTTTCCTCCCTAAGGCTGTGTCACATTCAATGCTAGGTTTGCACTATAATGTTTCCCATCACTTCTTTCCCATTTTCCATGATTTCTCCACAGATGGGATTTTGCCAGTGGCCGGTGGCACCGCTACTAACCTTATATTTTACATCCTGTCAACCAGGCAGCATTGCCCTCAAATCTTTGCCTTTGCTTTATATTGCACAACACTGCCAGTTACCATTAAATACAAATATAATATAATATAATGTCATAATATAACACTTTCTTGCATTCATTTCACAGTCCAAAATTAGGTATAGAAAAGTGCCACAATGCAGGTGAAAATACCTCTAAAGCTTCATGTGCAGCTTTTGGCCTGTGTGATGTTTCACTGACTACATGATGTGCTGATTCTGTATCAACACGATCAAATTTGTGTAAATACCAAATGGAGGTGCACCCAAAGGAAATTAGGTTTCTCTAACAGCTGCTGTGTCTGTCCAAGCATGTGATAGCATGGATGCACAAAAGAGTGGCTCTTCAAGTCAGAGAGTTTGGTACAAGCACTTTACCTCATGTTTGCCTTTCATCCGGCACACTCGAATGTCGTTTTTATTGGATTCCCATGTGCGCTTCTGTCAAAGGAAATTAAGCATATTTAGAATATTTTTGTGAATATTAGTAGTTTTTCATGCATTTTTGGCTTTGTACGTGTGCAAGACTCTTACCTTGCTGTAGAACATCTCATCACCTGCCATGTTATCCAGCTCCACTCTGTACAAGTCATCTCTATAAAACACATAACATCAGTCCCAACACAATACTAATACTGATCAATGTCACCAATTTCATTTTCTATTTGGTTCCAACATTTTAGTATAAAACTAATTATACAGGCGATAGCCATAGGCATTATGTTTTCCAGCTGTAAGTCCGTCTTGTCCTTTTTGTGAAAGTGATATCTGACTAAATGATGAACTGATTAGATTCTGGTGGTCAAAGGTCAAGGCCACACTGACTTCATGTTTATCCAGTTCTTGCAGTCCATTCTTGTGAACGAGATATGTGAAGAACACTTTAAAGGAAGTTCTTTAAATTTGGCACTACTGTCCAGTTGGAGTCAGTGATGAACTGATTAGTTTTCGGTGGCCAAAGGTCAGGGCTGTAGTAACCTCAACTTCATACAGTCCTTGTCAACTGAAAACAACCAGGAATGTTTTGAAGGAATTTTTGAGGGAACCTAGCCTAAGTGATGAACTGATTTTATTTTGAGAAAGGTCAAAGGTCAAGGGTCAAGGTCACAACGACTTCACATTCTTGTGGCCCCTTCTTGTGAATACTATATGTAAAAAACAGTTTAAGGGAATTTCTTTATATTATATATATATATGTATATGTTATATTACCTTTGCATGTTATATGGGATCTGTACCTTTTTTCTACAATATCCCATTCATGCAAATGAACACAAGTACTATGATAATAAAAATGGAGAAAATTAGTTATACAGCACGTGCTCTTGTGCACGTGGTGTCTTGCCAAACTATGCCTCATTCTCTACTCATTGTGTCAGTGCTCAGGGTCAGGAACACCCATTCTGCATTCAGGCATCCTTATACAGAAACAAGGTCTAAAGAGAAAACCCAGTTCATCCTATTTAAGCTCTGATGTGTTTGTGCAGGATTCTGCTCCCACTTCTGTGGACTGCTTGTATTTTTCTGTGAATTATGGTTTGCTGTGACATTTGAGGTTTTGTGAATATATCTCCTCACATGTCCTCACAAACCTCAAATAAGATGTTATACATCATACATATAGGCCATTAGTCAGTGGTGTTGTACAGTTTCATACATGTAAAGGATATATGCACTAGTTTACAGAGGCATATAACCACGATGTGGCAATTCTAGTTGTTTTAGAGTTTTATCCCACAGCAGTTGAGTCATATTCATATTAGGCAATAAAAAGCTAAGAGAGTACAAACTTATTTTAATACTCATTTGGTAAAAAATGACCTACTGTTTGTGTGTGTGTGAACAACACAGTGATATGCTCCATTATGGTTGAGTAAAGGAATTGTTGATGGTTGATGTCTTAAAAAAGTGTAGCTAAGATCAGTGTGTAGTTAACACTTTCCATTAGGTGACACAACAGAATAGTGTTCCTTCATCCATACTCTTAGTCTTAATTAAAAAGAGAGGTAAAGAAGGAGTATACATAGCTTATGAAGTTAAGACAAACTATAAAGGAATATATATATGCTTGAGGTTAATTATAACATTTATTTCTCTATGTTCATATGAATATTCATTTGATATTTTTATTTTGTATATTAAAGCATGAGGCACAGGAGCCCAGGTTTTCATGCCTCTCTTATAATGTAGGAGAAGCACTAAATGTTAAGAGGCATATGAGCATTGCATTTAGATTGTCTACAGTAGATTTCTTAAAAATCATGTAAATTATTTGATAAAGTCTGTAAGTGAACAATTTAGTTTTCATCTTGGCAGCCATGAACTGCTTATTGCTTGCCACTGACATAAGACAATTCCTATTTTCAATGCATAATATAAAAGTAATGAGAACAAACAGCTTTCACTTGACATTTAACAAACTGCATACATTCTCACTTGAGCAAACTGAACATGTCCTCTGCAGACTGACAGCAGAAGATAGCTGTGCAATCAAATGATGGTGAAAAAAAAAAAATTAATGTGAACACGTCAGTAACACACAAGTGGAGGCGGTTGCTGTTGGTTACCTGGCTCCTATGTAGAGAGTGCGGTTGACTTGGAGGACCGTCTGGATGTGCAGCTCTTGTCTCTGAGCTGAACGATGAGGTCTGCCCAAGAACACTGGATACCTCCTCACCACTGACAAATATACACAGAGCATGAAATGCTTACTAAAAAAATCTGAAAATGTGAAAAGTGTCTTTCTGAGAAATACTTTTGACAATTGAGGACAGAAAGACCACTTTTCCACTTATGTTTCCCCAGAGAATTCAGGCTAAACTCAAGCTATGCAGCAGCTTGTTTTGAACCCTCACTTTAATAGTGTCTACAGTCATTCTTGACGCTTTCGTTCAGGAAAACAGAGATAATGGGCATAGTTGAACGGTGTAGTAGTTACAGTAGACTGAAAACTTTTATCCTCTTGTTGTTTTTACTGCTGCATGCAGTTGCATGATGAGGAAAGCTGGGTAATCTTTGTTCTATTGTTATTTTTGGTTATGAAAAGAGCATTTCCATTCTCTCCTCCCTAAATTTCACATAAATGAGAAAGTACAGGTACATGGGGAGTGGAAGTTTTAAAGAAGAGGACAATAGTCTCCACAGGGAGCCCTCATCTTTAGGAGACAGATTGGGAAAATGTTTCATTGCCCTTGGCTACGGGGGAGTGGCAGAGGACACAGTGATCTATCTCCACCTGTCTCTGCCCCTTCTCGCTTCCTCAACCTTCTCACTTGTCATCTCTATCACCCTATGTCTCTTGGCATGTATAACAACAATTCCTCTCTCCATTTCTGCCTGGATATGTTTTTCCCCCTCATATTTATTGAGCTGGTATTCACTCTTTGAGAGAAGGAGTGAAGTCTCTGAATTTATCTGTAGATCTAGGTAGCGTGAAAGCTACTCCACGCCAACGCTCTGACCTCTGACCCGTAATTTCCACATTCACCACGGAGCCATTCATCAATGCGGCACACAGAGGGAAGGACACATACCCTCTATGGGGACGTAGCTGAGTGGACTGGGTTCCTCTGGGAATGAGCCATCCGCCAGTTGAAGCAGCAGGAGAAGAAATGTGAGGGGAGGTGTCATGGTCGCCATGGCAGCAGCACACATGCACTGTTAACAAAGAGAGTTGGGAGAGAAAAAAAATCATTGTTGCACTGTAACCGTCTGTGTGTGTGTCTGTACGCATGGGCGGCGGTGCATGTAAGTGTGTGAATGTTGACATTTTCACAGATTTCTCAGCACGGATAAAAAATACCAACAGGTTTACAAAAGCATTTGTCTATCATGTGTATATATGTGTGTGTGAGGATAGGGTCAGAAGTGCAGCAGGGTGACTGCTGTCACCACCTGGCTCCAACAGGGAGCTAATGTGTTTCCTTTGTCTGCTTTAGTGGTATAATTGGAAACTATTGTCAGAAATGTCACTCCACTGTCAAACAGTGTGAATTGAATGGGATTCTCCCAGCCATATAACTTACTGAGTACTAAAACATTCACAGGATTACAAAGCCACTTTGGGTGGTAATCTTCCTTTCTCTAATTGTGTGTCTGTATGGACATATGGAGGTAATTAAGCATAATAAAGGAAAGAGCTGGTCTTTTTAGATCAGAGAATGAGAGATGAAGGGGGTGCTGGACATTGTCTTTCTAAGGGTAAAAAGTGAAAAATGCTCTAAATCATGAGCCAAGAAAAGAGGAGGAAACCGAGTTTGATCTCTAAAAAGGTAAGCGGTCATAAAAGGGTCATGCATGCCCACATACAAACACAAGAAGAAAATATTGTCAAAGATGCGCAGTCATCCAGGTGGGGTTAGGATATCCTAAATGAGTTTTTCACAAGGCCAGGACAACAGAATAGTCTGAAGCTGCTTTCACATATGCAATGGCATTGAGACTTTATAACCAAAGGCTGCATGTGAGTCTGCCCAGACATTAAAGGAACTTTATTCTGCGAGCACCCAAAGACTGAGTAATGTCCCTGTCAGTCCATCAGTGAATACAGCAGGTAATTGTCCAGAGTATTTACAGCAAGTGAGTGGGCGTTCCCTTTTCAGTCGATCAGCTCAGCACAACAACAGAAATTACAGGAAACCCTTACCATGCTTTCAATGGTTGTAACATACTTCTCTCCTACAGGGAACTGGGATTACATACATACATTGTTTTTAATTGCATGGGCTCTACTTTCATGTGCTGTAAACAAAACACATCCTGCACATCACCTATATGATCATTGTTGATAATTTACATACACATCTTTGGCAAAAACATTCTCTACAAACAGACAAACTCCTGGGTGTGTGTTGAAATGTCCCTTTACATGATACTCGATCCCCCTGTTACCCAAAAAACCCCAGCCACTGAGGATGCACAAGCAAGTTGAAAATTGGCGAGGTTGTGTCAGGAAGAACATCTACCATAAAAAAACTGTGCCAAATAAATATGCAAAACATGATCCTTTGTGGTGAGCCCCATGGGACAAACCAGGAAAAAAGTGTCTAAGAAAAAGAGGGCTACATGTGATGGCCCACTGTTCAAACCTTCATCTGGCTGTGAGACTAGCAATTAACACAGCCATAAACACTTCTAGGTCAGGTCATGCTCAAGAGGAAAGGCTTTTGCAGATGAGGTAAACACGCTCAATTAAAATGCAAGTTGGAAGATTATCAGTTTTGACCATGCTGTGGTGTTGGTGTTTATATCTGCCAATTGTATAATTTTCAAAAATCATAAGCAATGATCATTTCTAAAGATTTTCTTGCTGAATAAAAGGTTAACTGTCATCATACAAATTTGTTTCTCATAGAGTTTATTTGCTGCAAAAATTCAGAATCCTTCAGAAACCTATAGGCAGTCTTCATCATTTCAAAGTCCACATGTCCATCCATTAGCTATACGAAGGCATCGGGGGTGGGGGACAATGCCAGTTGACATTACCATTGAAAATATTTAGTCCGAAGTCAGTACTGCGCAAATATAAGGGTAAATGTCAGGGAATCACCATTCATTATCTCGGGAAAATCAATGTCAGTACAAAATCCATAACTATTGAGATATTTCAGTTTGGACCAAAGGAGCCAAACCAACAACTATTTCACAGCTGTGAGAAAACCTATGTGAAAGGGGTCAAACATCCAAAAACCAGACTTTATGCTACAATCACATCTCTTGCCCCTATAAAGCGATGGAATAACACTGCTGCACATAAGTTATTGCCAAAATATTGTGTTGCAGCCACACCATCAAACATATGTTTAAATGAAGCTGTGCATTTACTCAAAATGCCTGTGGCTCAGCCACACAACTTGTGTGGCAGAATGAATTGTCTTTGATGTGAGAAGACTTTGAAAGGAGAGGCGATATAAAAGGAAGAAAGGAAAAGACAAGACAAATGAGGAGAGCAGAAAGGGCAGAGTACTCGGGTTTTGTGTTGGGTTGCTGAAAGTGCTGCTAAAATCTTGGAAAATGTGGACTTTGATGAAACATAAATAAAAGGTTAGAACCTGAAGAAAAGATGTGAGCAATACGAATGCTGTTCCCATCAAGTCAACCTGAATGCCATGTTTCATGTTTCCCCCAACCCCCGCTTATTTCCTTTCATCTTCTGTATCTTTACCTCCATCACCCTCCTCCTCCATTCATTTCTGTTTCTTTCTATCACCCAGCGTTTCTGTTCCCGAACAAAAAAACCTATGACAGTTTTCTGAGACAGAACATAAAGTACAGAGGTAGACGTTTTAGTTGCTAAGGTGATGACAACACAGATGCACCCAGATGTAACTCACTGGTATACATAAGCACAGTCATCTGTGTTGCCAGCACTTCAGACTCTGCCTGAATTTGAGTGACAAGCTGTTTGAAGACATTTGCGAGGCGATGTGGGCTGCAGACTATACATTGGGGGCCACTTCAAATGAAATTCTGGACTTAGAAATTGCAGATTTGACACCTCTAAGCCTTTTCCTAATCAGATGCAATTGGAGGAGCCCTGAGGAGGAGTGGAAGGTTTATTTCATCTGACTCCCCATTGGGATTTCCTGAACTAGAACTGATTGGGTCAGGTTTAGGGTGAACTTCATTTCATTATGGCTATTTCACTAGAGGTAAATTTGATGCTTAAACCTAAAATGAAATTCTGTTCCCATGTCTTGAGTGAAAGAATGAATAGATGTCATTAAATGAAGAGGGTGTTCCAGTGAGATTAGGCACCATATGGTTCTGGACTCATATTAACCTCTTGCCAACATCAAGTGATAGAGTTTGCACAGAAAAGAAAAAATAATGACATTCGTAGACATTATATTATATTTTTACATTACTTTGATATACATTTTCTGAGAAAAGATGATGTAGCTGTATCATGTAAATACATGTTATACTTGCAAATAACACACAAGACACTCCTTGCCACTCCACAATCTGCCTACAAACAGGAACTGCTAATAGTTAATTTAACATATGCTTAATGTTGCAAAGTAAAAAATATATAAACTAATACAGGATATCACATAGGATGAGTGGGGCTCAATTACAACACCAATTCTAAAAAAGATGGGATGCTCTGTGCAATGATTTGCAATGATTTGCAAATCTCACAAAAACACAAATTTTATTCACAACAGAACATAGAAAATATATAAAATGTTTAAAATATGCAAATGTACAATATTAAGAAAAAAATGTTGAAAATGAATGGTCCCAAAAATCTGGCCCCTGGTGTAGCATCCCCTCTCCTTTTAACAACAGGCTGGGAACTCCAGTTGCTGGAGGAATGTTGTCTCATTCCATATGCACTAATGTGTCCTCATATCATCACCTATGAACTGAATGTTGATAACAAGTTGATCTTTAGTCTTTAGTTTGAAGGACTGTGTCAAATTCTAATTAACCTGACCATAGAACAGTTTTCCACTTTGCCACAAACCATTTTAAATGAGCTCTGGCCCAGAGAAGACAGCAGTGTTTCTGGAGCATGTTCATATATGGCTTCTTCTTTTCACCATAAAGCTTGAGCCCATAACTGAACCTATGCATCGATGTCTATCACAAAATCATGCTTTTAATGCAGTGCCGTCTGAGGGCCTGAAGATCACAGGCATACAATATTTAGTTTTGGGTTTGTCTCTTGCACACAAGGATTTCTTCAGATTCTCAAAATCTTTTGTTGACTGTAGATGATGATAAATCAGTCTTTTGAAGCAATTTTAAATTGAAGACCATTATTCTGAAATTCTTTTACAATTAGTAGATGCAGCTTTTTACAGATTGATGAACCTCTGCCCATCATTAAATCTGACAGACTCTGACTCTCTATGATGATCAATCCTGTGACTGACCTGTTGCCAATTAACCTAATGGCAAAATGTTCTTCCAGCTCTTCCTTGTTGGACCACTTAGTTTTCCAGCCTTTTGTTGTCTCCCTTCTGGCCAGCACTATAACAAAGTATTGGTACTAGTATTTTTAATGCTTTTGGCTAAAAAGAGGTTTGATATAGAGCTTTGAAATATGGTTAGCATTCTGAGTTTTTTCTGCTGGGACAAAAGAGAAAAGGGAAATGAAAGATAAAAGATAGAGGAGGTTTGAAAAAAAAAGACAAGACATAAAAAACAGACGGTTGGTGACAGGACAAATACCGAGAAATCAAGGAAAGTGAGACGAGGGAGTGGAAAGAAGAAAGTATGCTATGCTATTTGTGTCAGATCATGTTGGAGTGATAGGATTAAATGGTGTGACACTGACACGGTTATCATGGGATGCATATAATGATGCCAACAGGCACACAGTGTAATCTAGCTACATCAGGTAATCCATTAGCTAATCACCTGCTAGCATGCACATCATTAACCAATCAGTAGGGCATCTGAAGAAGCATAATTACCTGCTCTCACCTCTTATCAGTTTGTCCATATGTTTTGCACTTATTGGCTGAGCTCCATTTCATTAAATGTTTCTCGCTAGTGTGCTCTTGTTCACCTACCACAGCAGATATGACAGGAATGACAGGGAGAGAGGAGCATTTATATACAACCACCAGCATGTCAACAAGCAATATGAAATACATCTATGTATTGTATGACTATTTATTTCATTTTTACACATGATCTCGGTCTAAAATACCTCACAGGTAATTAGTTTACATTGGACATGTTAATGCTTGCACAAGGCATGTCAACTATTCAAGCTACTAAAGAAGATCATTACATTTTCAACCTGCTAAACTGAGACAGAATAAAGAGCACCATCCATAACCACACTGAGCAGCATGTACTGACCACAAAGAAACTGACTAAATAAGGCCTCAACAATCTGAAGGCACAGACACACAGCCTATCCAACAACACCAGTGATGCTGAAATCACAGAGATGTTTAAGCCATGACCTGTGCTGCACCCAACTACAGGCATTAATTATTTCTTGATATGTGTGTGTGTGTGTGCGTGTGTGTGCATGTGGGTGACATGAAATTGGAGTAAAATCAAAATCATTCTGCGGTGTTGACGTTTTATTTGTTACTGTATATGAACTGTGTTGTCTGATGAACTGAATGTATGTTTGTGATTGTTGTGAGGTTGTTCTACGGGCGAAATCTTTCTCTCTCTCTCTTTCTGTCTTTCCCCCTGTCTCTCGCTCTCTGTTTAGCTGCTGCAGCCACTCCACTCAGTGCCTTTGTTACCGTAGCAACCAATAGCAAAGCTAGGCAGAGATGTTCTATTGCAGTAGATGTAAAAGAGAGTAGGGCGGGTTCATCCTCTAACACATACGTGTGACAATACATGTGCGCACACATACACACACACAGACACACACACACTGCATACACTTTAGCATTAACCCAAATCCATATGCATTCATAATGTGTGCATGTAACACCTACATGGACAGAGATGTAAGGAGGTGGTGGTCCCCTCTCTCTCAGCAAAGAGGGAGATGGGGGAGGTGCAATCATTTTGTCTCCACATTACCCACACACTGGCAAGACAGTACAGCTCATTTAAAACCAATAGGTCAAAAATATTCACTAAAAACACAACAATATGCTGCTTACACATACACATACAAAAGATGCTTGCAAAGATTTTTTAATGGGATTTCGCCTCCAATAATGACATGTTTCAGCTAAATGTATTAGTCTCTGTGAGCTGGCATTATGATTATGTATGTAATACTCTACAAAAGAACAACCTTACACAGCTAATCTCTGATGCCACAAACTTGATTTTAAAAAAAAGAAGGACATAATAATTTTCCTTGCAGCTCTGAGACTTCCTCTGTGGGGTTATGTCGGACAGGTTATTTTATAGTTAAGGAAAATTAGTAAAGTTCAGAAATATAAATTAAAGATATGCATCAACATGAAGATGTAGCTGAAACAAAATGATTTACACTCTCTTCTCATTTGTAACACGCTCAGGCCTTGAGAACAGTATGCAGGTTGAAGCCCGGAATAAAGTAAGATGGCCTGAGGATAGAGACAGAGACATGGGCTAAACTGGGAGAAGTGGGTCACCTTCACACATCAGTACTCCACCCTACAAGCTATATAGCTTCATTAACAGACTTAAAACTGATTTTTTTCTAAAAATGGAAAGGGTGTGAACAACACTAACTATGGTGGAGTGCTGGTTCTAGATGAGATTAGTAAAGGTTCAGATTAACATTGCATGACTTACACTGCTTGTTTAGTAAAAATATCAAGTTTTACATGATTACCTAACAGATACTATTCTTCTTTTTCAAAGATTGTAACAATGTGATACCCACGAACAGGTATTGAAAAATTTACACACTTCACTTCAAAGGTAGTGACTTAACCATGGAGTGAAAATAAAACTTAATTCAGCTGGAGCCTTTTATAAATCAAGACACATTTCACAAAATTGGCTGGAAAATAAGATTAATATTGCTACACATTTCACAGATTCCACACTAATGTAATGTTGAAGGAGCATCTCTACCACAGAGGTATCAGAGGAATGTTTTATGTTTGGTGGTGAGCAATGTCGCCTCACAGTTAAAAGAACCTGGGTTTGAATACACAGCCAAGTGGCTTTGTGTGTGGAATTTACATGTTCTCCCTGAGTCTGTGTGGGTTTTCTCTGCGTGGCTTACTCCCACAGTCCGAAAACGTGCAGTTAGTTTGAACGATGACTCTAAATTGCCCGTAGGTGTGAGTGTGAGTGTGAATGGATGTCTGTCTCTATATGTCAGCCCTGTGATAGACTGGTGAACTATCCAGGGTTCGGTCCCCACCTCTCACCTGGCAGCTGGGATTTACCCCAGCACCCCAGCGACCTGTAACAGGAAAAGCGGTTATAATAATAACAGATTCCTTTTAACGTAATTTATGTATTTTTATTTCACCATAAGAACGTAATAAAAATGCGATGGCTTTGCATTCGAGGACAGAATTATCTCATTAACTGTCATAAAGTCAGTGTTTTTGAAAAAAGCCGATATTAACTTTAAACACTTCTACTTTCATCTTAGAATGTTGCTACTCAATTAAAAACTAACTTGTGGGGTATAAAGCACTTATTTATATACATGTTAATCATGTATACTGTAAGTAATGTTCATTTTCCCTGTTAAACAAGTAGATAGGTATTTTGGGAAATATGCTATTTTTTTCATTAGATGTTAGATGAGGAGATTAATACCATTTTCTGTTAATTTAAAATTAAGCCAGCAGATGGTTAGCTTAGGTTAGCACAAACACTGGGAGGTTGGGGGAAACAGCCAGCTCTGTCTGAAGATAAGAAAATATGCCTGCTGGCACCTCTGACAAAAGTGCCAAACATTTCCTTACATTTTCTTTTCTTTTTTTCTTTTCTTTTATTACATGGGGTTATATGGCAGACTGCTTCTGGGAGGACTGAATTTGTGAAGCCTCTGTTGGTTGCCTGACAAATGGTACCAGTCAACAAGTAGTCTTTAACACAATATAGTCCTGTAAAACAATGTGAAACATGTATGTTAATTAGTGAGCTTTAGAGGTGCTGGTATTGAATTTGTAAATATTTTACAGGCTAGCTGTCTCATAGTTTGTGCTAAGCTAACTGGCTTCTGGTATCTTCTATCTAACTCTCAATTAAAAAGCAAACGGGCATACTTCCCAAAATGTCAAACAATTTCATTAATTTCTCAGAACGGGATGGTTTTTTAAAAGATGCCTAACTCTAACTAGATTATACATATTTGCTGAAGGTCACACAGTGCCTTCATAAAATTACACCTATGTCAGAATTAGCTGGGATTTCAGAATTCGATGCAAGTTCAAAACAGTTGTGGGAATAATTATTTGTGGTATCATAAATCTTCCATAACAGGTGGAACCACATGGTATGAAAGCAAGAGACACGAACACACAGATATTTTTTCAGATACATATACCTGTTCACATGCACTTATCTGCAAACACAAAGAGCAAATGTGCACACAGACATCATCGTGTCTCTCCAGCAGTAGAATCACTGTGTCAAGTCTTTCTCTTATCAAGGTGGAGGCGATATTCCCTCAAGTGGCTGCCTGTCTGCTTAGAGTTGGTCTAATCAGAGTTAAGGGAATCTGTCTTTTGCTGGTAAGTATCCTAAAATACTATTCAATCTACAGAGTTATTTATATGCTAATGCAAAGGTTACCTCTACATGGTCTACAGGCCACTGACACAGCTATGTGCTATTAGGTTATATGTGAAAAAGAAACTAAAAAGAATTAGGTAGTGGAGAGAGTGAGAGTGAACGAGCAATGAAAGAGTGAGATGAAAAGAGTTAAAGGTAACGACTAGAGAAAAAGGAGATGTAGGAAAAGAGAAGAGAAGACAAGAGCGATATTCCCCTGGGCGAGTGCTATAGGTAATTAAAATAGGCTGGACAGAGCCCGAGCCAGAGAGAGCTCTATTTCCCTGCAGATTTCTATCCCAATCAGGTTTTCTGCCTAAATTCAAATTGCTGATACTGACATACGCACAACATCCCATAGATGCAGTTATCAGTATACAAATAATGAACATGTAAATGCATTGGGCTCGACACACAACTCACAAAACACAACACAAATGTAGCTACAAAGAAATTAAATGATTGCAAATGACAAACATTTTGCTACAAACAGGTAATAAATGTGTAATAAATTACTCTGTCAATTGATTCTGCACTGAAACACACACACACACACACACACACACACACACACACACACACACACACACACACACACACTTACGGTGCTCTACAAAGCTGCAGCAAGGGCAAACGTTACTAACCAGAGTTTGACTGCAGTAAGCGCATATACATTCACTGCACAGCTCTGAGCTAGAGGCGAGCACATGAGTATGCAGTGCACTCACTCAGACACACACTATGAGCACACTGTTGAACACACACCCCGGTGAGTATGACAGCAATGAAGATATAGTCTAATTACACAACACTATCAAGGGTTTTTCACAAAAATGTGACCTTTTTTCACAAAGTGGTAATAGTGCACTGTGGACTGTCCACGACATCTATTTCTATAGAACCTCTTTTATTCTTAACACTGTGTTAAGCTAACCTTTGTGCTTTCCTAATATACAGTGGAAGAATTGCTTGGAGGTTGGTGTTCTTTTTATGAAAATAATAACTCTATGTCGCTGATCACAACCCGGCATTTCTCTGCCTTACTCTACTGTAAAAAGACTATGCTAAATAGGTTGTGCTCATGTCTCGACATGACTGCCATTACCATATATTTCATACCCTGTTAGTGTCTTCTCTTATGCTGGTGTAGCAGCAGGCACAGGCTGAAAGGTTGCTCATATTCTCGACGTGTTGTTCTTTGTGTGCTGTGATCACCAGTAAGGGTAAATATAGCTCTTTTGGCAGAAGCCTGTTAAAAGGATCAGAGCTCACAATAGGTGGTCTGCACACAACAGATATCAAAATGCCAAAGAACCTGCCTGTGGACTGACATGTGAACACATGCATATGATACACACATGCACACACACACACACGCACACACACACGCACACATACACACACACCCCTTACCCCCACACGCACACACGCACGCACACACGCACACAGAC